>CM042403.1:22370962-22638709 GCA_023634145.1 Thymallus thymallus
GAATCCGAATTCATTGTATTTTCTTTTAAAATGTGGGCGTTGCATTCCGTCACTGAAGGCATACATACTGTATAATCTGGAATGCCTAGACGGTCTAGCCGGATTGTAACATTTGTGAACTGCTGTAAAATATACTGTATGTTGCAATCAGATTTTTCCACTTAGTCACTCACTTATTTGCTCACTTCAGTGTCTCATTAAGGGTACATAATAACGAATTAACCAAATATGGTAAAAATATCTGAGATATGGAAAGCAACAACGCAGCTCCATAGGTGGTGAATCTAACACATTTCTGCAGGCTGGGCTGCAGCCACATCTGGTGCTCCATCACAGCACGCCGCTGCAGCACGCCACTGTTCTGTGGTTAATTGGCAAACATCTATGGTGTGTTCTCACCTCACACACACTCAGAAGTATGGCTAGCACATACACTACTGCAGTGGTTTTCAACTAAGAGTGGATGGAATTTTTCCAAGAGATCATTCCCTTCATGTCAATTAGAACTTACCCAGAATGTGGTTACCATGTTCTCAAAATATAAGATATTAATGTTTCATGGGAACGTTGCAATAACATTAATGTGTCCAGTTTTCTGAGGGTTAGGAGAATATTCCACCAACGTCCCACCAAACATGCACAGTACATGGTTGCTATGTTCCCAGAATATATTAATGTTCTAAACACGTTTCATGGGAAAGTTGAAGGAACATTTCTGTGTATTTGTTGTCCGGACATCGCTTGATGGTCCCAAAGAAACGTTCTCGTCAAAAATAAATTGTTTCATTACTCATCAAGCCTTGTTAAGGTTGCCGACCCAATCAAGGCAAACCACGGATACATTCATAGCTCATGTCTGTTGGCAAGGGTCCTTGAAAAGTGCTATATAAATACCATATATTATTATTATAGGAAGGAGGGTTGGTTAGCCCCAACTTGTGAATCAGAATTAATTGAATTTGCTTTTAAAATGTGGACATTGTATTCCGTCACTGAAGGCATACATATAATCTGGAATGCCTAGACGGTCTAGCCGATATTCCCGTTGAGGGTCTTGAACCCAGCCCACTAGCACCAATGACAAACCCCCTAGCCACTCTCCCAATAAGGGATATCACTTACAGTTGAAGTCGGAAGTTTACATACACCTTAGCCAAATACATTTAAACTCAGTTTTTCACAATTCCTGACGTTTAATCCTAATAAAACCTCCCCGTCTTAGGTCAGTTAGGATCACCACTTTATTTTAAGAATGTGAAATGTCAGAATAATAGTAGAGAGAACGATTTATTTCAGCTTTTGTTTCTTTCATCACATTCCCAGTGGGTCAGAAGTTTACATACACTCAATTAGTATTTGGTAGCATTGCCTTTAAATTGTTTAACTTGGGTCAAATGTTTCAGGGTAGCCTTCCACAAGCTTCCCACAAGAAGAAGGGTGAATTTTGGCCCATTCCTCCTGACAGAACTGGTGTAACTGAGTCAGGTTTATAGGCCTCCTTGCTTGAACACGCTTTTTCAGTTCTGCCCACAAAAACTCTGTTTTCAACAACTTCACAGATATCATGTTAACAAACTAGAGTTTTGGCAAGTCCGTTGGGACATCTACTTTGTGCATGACAAAAGTAATTATTCCAACAATTGTTTACAGACACATTATTTCACTTATAATTCACTATATCACAATTCCAGTGGGACAGAAGTTTACATACACTAAGTTGACCGTGCCTTTAAACAGCTTAGAAAATTCCAGAAAATTATGTCATGGCTTTAGAAGCTTCTGATAGGCTAATTTACATAATTTGAGTCAATTGGAGGTGTACCTGTGTATGTATTTCAAGGCCTACCTTCAAACTCAGTGCCTCTTTGCTCGACATCATGGGGAAACCAGCCAAGACCTAAGAAAGAAACAAACGCCTGAAGGTAGCACATTCACCTGTACAAATAATAGTATGCAAGTATAAACACAATGGGACCACGCAGCCGTCATACCGCTCAGGAAGGAGACACGTTCTGTCTCCTAGAGATGAACGTACTTTGGTACGAAAAGTGCAAATCAATCCCAGAACAACAGCAAAGGACCTTGTGAAGATGCTGGAGGAAACAGGTACAAAAGTATCTATATCCACAGTAAAACGAGTCCTATATCGACATAACCTGAAAGGCCGCTCAGCAAGGAAGAAGCCACTGCTCCAAAACTACCATAAAAAAGCCAGACTACGGTTTGCAACTGCAGATGGGAACAAAGATCATACTTTTTGGAGAAATGTCCTCTGGTCTGATGAAACAAAAATAGAACTGTTTGGCCATAACGACCATCATTATGTTTGGAGGAAAAAGGGGGAGGCTTGCAAGCCGAAGAACACCATCCCAATCGTGAAGCATGGGGGTGGCAGCATCAAGTTGTTGGGGTGCTTTGCTGCTGGAGGGACTGGTGCACTTCACAAAATAGATGGCATCACGAGGAAGGAAAATTATGAGGATGTATTGAAGCAACATCTCAAGACATCAGTCATGAAGTTAAAGCTTGGTCACAAATGGGTCTTCCAAATGAACAATGACCCCAAATATACTTCCAAAGATGTGGCAAAATGGCTTAAGGACAACAAAGTCAAGGTATTGGAGTGGCCATTACAAAGCACTGACCTCAATCCTATAGAACATTTGTGGGCAGAACTGAAAAAGCGTCTGCGAGCAAGGAGGCCTACAAACCTGACTCAGTTACACCAGTTCTGTCAGGAGGAATGGGCCAACATTCACCCAACTTATTGTGGGAAGCTTGTGGAAGGCTACCTGAAAGGTGTGACCCAAGTAAAACAATTTAAAGGCAATGCTACCAAATACTAATTGAGTGTATGTAAACTTCTGACCCACTGGGAATGTGATGAAAGAAATAAAAGCTGAAAGAAATACTTTTCTCTACTATTATTCTGACATTTCACAGTCTTGAAATAAAGTGGTGATCCTAACTGACCTAAGACAGGACATTTTTACTAGGATTAAATGTCAGGAATTGTGAAAAACTGAGTTTAAATGTTTTTGGCTATGGTGTATGTAAACTTCCGACTTCAACTGTAAGTGATATCCCTTATTGGGACAGTGGCTAGGGGGTTTGTCATTGGTGCTACTGTAAGTAGAAAATGCTATATGTTAAAAGCACTGTGTGTGTATCCCTAACCTTGCCAACAGACAAAGAGCTAGGGCCTTGATTGGCTTGGCAACAGTAACAGGGTGTGATGTGTAAAGAAAGCATTTTATGGAAGGGCGAACGTTCAATTAGTTCCGGTAGTGTATGTTTGGTGGGAGGTGCTCCCATGAAACGTGTCTAGAAAATGTAAATCTTATGTTCTGAGAAAATGGCAACCATGTTCTGTGTATTTTTGGTGGGACGTAGATGAAATATTCTCCTAACCCACAGAAAACTGGACATATGAATGTTCTTGCCACGTCCCATGAAACGTGTCTAGAACATTAATATTGTATATTATGAGGACATGGCAACCACGTTCGGGGTATGTTCTGTTTGACATTAAGGGACATTTATTCTAACTCAAGGTTTTTGCTAATATAGATAGAATGTTTCCCTAACTAACGAAAAACTGGACACACAAACATTAGGGGAACATTCTTTGTAACATTACAAAAACGTTCTCTCTCCATAGAATTGTTAGCTGGGTAGTCACACATGCTAAAACATACTCACACACACACACACACACACACGCACACACACACACACACACACACACACACACACACACACACACACACACACACACACACACACACACACACACACACACACACACACACACACACACACACACACACACACACACAGGCTGTGGGAAGCGTCAACAATTAAGAATCCTCTTAGTATCTAATGAGAATTAGATCACAACTAATGCTCACCTAATACATTCACAGAGATTCACTTTAAGCAACTACTGTAGACATGTCTGTAGAACTACTATTGACAACTCTGTGAAACTACTGTAGACATCTCTGTAGATCTACTGTAGACAGCTCTGTGGAGTTACTGTAGACAGCTCTGTAGAACTACGGTAGACAGCTCTGTGGAGCTACTGTAGACAGCTCTGTAGAACTACGGTAAACAGCTCTGTGGAGCTACTGTAGACAGCTCTGTGGAGCTACTGTAGACAGCTCTGGGGAGCTACTGTAGACAGGTCTGTAGAACTACTGTAGGCCGTGTATTATCATGCTGAAACATGAGGTGATGGCGGCAGATGAATGGCACGACAATGGGCCTCAGGATCTCATCCCGGTATCTCTGTGCATTCAAATTGCCATTGATAAAATGCAATTGTGTTCATTGTGTGGTGATTATGCCTGCCCATACCATAACCCCACCGCCACCATGGGGACCTATGTTCACAACGTTGACATCGGCAAACCACTCACCCACACAACGTCATACACGCTGTCTCCCATCTGCCCAGTACAGTTGAAATGGGATTAATCCGTGAAGAGCACACTTCTCCAGCATGCCAGTGGCTATTGAAGGTGAGCATTCGCCCACTGAATTCGGTTACGACGCCGAAATGCAGTCAGTTCAAGACCATGGTGAGGACGACAAGCATGCAGATGAGCTTCCATGAGACGGTTTCTGACAGTTTGTGCAGAAATTTTTCGGTTGTGCAAACCCACAGTTTCATCAGCTGTACGGATGGCTGGTCTCAGACGATCCCGCAGGTGAAGAAGCCGGATGTGGAGGTCCTAGGCGGGTGTGGTTACACGTGGTCTGCGGTTGTGAGGCCAGTTGCACATACTGCCAAATTCTCTAAAATGACGTTGGTGGCGGCTTATGATTGAGAAATTAACATTAAATTATCTGGCAACAGCTCTGGTGGATATCCTGCAGTCAGCATGCCAATTGCATGCTCCCTCAAAACTTGAGACATCTGTGGCATTGTGTTGTATGACAAAACTGCACATTTTAGAGTGGCCTTTTATTTCCCCCAGCATAAGCTTCTTGTTATGCCACACCTGTCAGGTGGAAGGATTATTTTGGCAAAGGAGAAATGCTCACTAACAGGGATATAAAATACATTTTTTGCATATGAAACATTTCTGGGATCTTTTATTTCAGCTCATGAAATATGGAACCAACACTTTACATAGTATTTATATTTTTGTTCAGTATATATTTTACTAGGGTGACCTATGATGGTTCTATGTGCAGGTCTGGAAGAGTTCTGGACAAAATAGAATCAGAATTGTAATTGTAATTGGATTTCGATCGAATTCAGGCCGTTTTTTCTTTCAATGTGTCAATGTACCAATCAGACCTAAACAGTAATGGCAGGGGTCATTCAGCAGCGGGTCGATTTTGTCTTGAGCGGATGTTCGGGGGTCCAGAACATAATTATAAATCATTTGTACTCTGCAAATTGAAGCAAGAAGCCCAAACAGATATTGTATTTGACAAAAACAATCATTTCAAACCTTGATTACATTGGTACATGAGGCATACATATTTGTATGCCTCTCTATTTGTGAGTGGAAATAGTTGGGAATTGATTTCCTAAATGAAAGACATTTTGCGGTGAATTCCTAGTGATTTTAGTATTTATGTCCAAAAACAAAAATACTGGCTCAGAAAGCGACTGCCAGTTGACTATCCCTGGTAATGGTATCAGATATAACCTGTGGAATATTGTATTTCAGAGTTATGTAGAGTACATAGAACATACCAAACTAGCACATTTGGTTCCTTGAAAGTTGTGGAAACTTACGTTTCTGATTTCCCATAAGTTCTGGGAACGAAGCCATACGTTTTCTAACCGGTAAAACCAAACGTTATTTGAACTTCTGAGAACGGAAGTGAACACTTTGCCTATTCTGGGAACTTACATTTTTAGGTTACAGGGAGGTTCTGAGAACATTTTACTATGGTTACCTGAACGTTTTCCTGGGAGGTTTTATTAACGTTCTGAGAACAAAAATATAGGATATCTGAAGGTAATTAAATAATGTTCTGAGAAAATGTTTCAATAAGACAATACTGCTAGTGTTACCAGCCTCAATCTGTAGCTGTGGTGGTCTGTAATAGTAAAAAGAACGGACATTTCACCTCGGCTATTTGACCTATAGGAATGGTAAGTCCTTTCTTTCCCACTTTTACCAAATAGCTCAGTGAAATGTCTTCATGGATCACCACTTTAATGGCAGAGACCATGGTTTCAACAGCTTTTTCTTTTACATTCATCACCTCACTCAGCAGTGCACTGGGATTGACACCATCAGTCTGTTCACTGATGAGTTCCTCTATGACATTAAAGCCTAGTAATGGACAGTCTACACAGCTCTGATTAACTAGCATAGGCACATGTACTATTGCCAATAAGCTGTGCGACGCGTTTCACCTTGGGTGTCTTAGGCTGAGTGTGTGTTGATGTTCCTGTGTGTGGACGTGTAGCTGGTTTCTCTGTCTTCACACAGTTGATTTGGTGTAGGGAGGTTTTGTTTGCAGCGGTCACTGTCTGTCCCTTGCCAGCAACCTGGACCCGTTTCCTGACGTCTGTCTCATTAGGCAGCCGATAGCTCTGTGTCCTTTTTGTCTACAACGGAAACAGTGAGGGCAGCTTTCAATTCCCTGCTGGACACAGTCTTGCCATTTACCCTTAGTCTGGGCCCTGTCTGTCGTCGTTGCTCTAGATGGTGGTTAAGAGGCATATCTCTGTGCCTCTCTTGTCGGTGCTTTGGAAGATAGGTGATGGGCATATCCCTGGGCCTCACCTCTTGTCTGATCTCCAGAGGGTGGGCCTCACCTGCAGCAGGTTTCGTAATTTTCTCCAGGTTTTTAGCCAGTGCAGACACTGTTGCGGTCAGCTCCTGGGTGGCTGTGCGATTGGCCTGCACTTCAACATCAAACTGAGTGGGAGAAGACTGGTCACAATATTCACTGTCCCCTTTTTGCTGTGCTGAGTTTACATTTACTGGTCTGTGTCTAGCACTGCGACCTAGACGCTTCGGTCTATCTGCTTCCTCATTGGCTGATTGTGTTATCTGCTCGAGGATTAAGTCGTCAGTCACACTACAATCAGAGGTATATTTCTTGAGGTCATCTCTGGTTTTAGTGCATTTTTCACTGATCCCTTGGTAAAGTGTTTGAAGGAACACACCCTGTACCAGCTTCTTGTCATAGTCAAACTCATCACCACTCTGCTGTGATTCGAACAGTACACACTGTTTCAGCCCCATTAACCTGTATGTACCTGACTTGAGCATTTACGATTACCTCTGACTCAGGATATTTTTCTCGGAGACCCTCATCAATTTGTTTACATATAGTACTGTAAGTAAAATCAGAAACAGAATCAGAGATTTGGCCACCATGTACAATTGAAGTCGGAAGTTTACATACACCTTAGCCAAATACATTTAAACTCAGTTTTTCACAATTCCTGACATTTAATCCTAGTAAAAACTCCCTGTTTTAGGTCATTTAGGATAACCACTTTATTTTAAGAATGTGAAATGTCAGAATAATAGTAGAGAGAATGATTTATTTCAGCTTTTGTTTCTTTCATCACATTCCCAGTGGGTCAGAAGTTTACATACACTCAATTAGTATTTGGTAGCATTGCCTTTAAATTGTTTAACTTGGGTCACACCTTTCAGGTAGCCTTCCACAAGCTTCCCACAATAAGTTGGGTGAATTTTGGCCTATTCCTCCTGACAGAACTGATGTAACTGAATCAGGTTTGTAGGCCTCCTTGCTCGCACAAGCTTTTTCAGTTCTGCCCACAAAATGTTCTATAGGATTGAGGTCAGGGCTTTGTGATGGCCACTTCAATACCTTGACTTTGTTGTCCTTAAAGCCATTTTGCCACAACTTTGGAAGTATATTTGGGGTCATTGTCCATTTGAAAGACCCATTTGCGTTTACATTTACATTGAAATTTTAGTCATTTAGCAGATGCTCTTATCCAGATTGACTTACAAATTGGTGCATTCAATTTAGGATAGCCAGTGGGACAACCACATCTCGATTACAGTAAGTACATTTCTTTAAACAAGCAGCTGTGAGGAAAGTTAGTGCTAGCAGGTTAAATAAGCAGGTGTTAGTTAAGACAAAAGACAAGTGTCAGCAAATTTATTTATTTATTTATTTTTAATGGTGGGGGGGTATGGGGGGGTAGAAGTATTACTGTTATACTATTCCAAGTACTCCTTAAAGAGGTAGGGTTTCAAGTGTCTCGGGAAGGTGGTCAGTGATTCCACTGTCCTGGCATCATAGGGGAGCTTGTTCCACCATTGGGGTGCCAAAGCAGCGAATAGCTTTGACTGGGCTGAGCGGGAACTGTGCTTCCAAAGAGGTAGGGGGGCTAGCAGGCAAGAGGCGGATTAACGTAGTGCCCTCATTTGGGTGTAGGATCTGATCAGAGCCTGAAGGTAAGGGGGTGCCGTTCCCCTCACAGCTCCACAGGCAAGCACCATTGTAGTAGAGCTTCAACTGGAAGCCAATGGAGTGTGCGAAGGAGCGGGATGACATGAGAGAACTTGGGAAGGTTGAACACCAGATGGGCTGCAGCGTTCTGGATAAGTTGTAGGGGTTTAATGGCGCAGGCAGGGAGCCTGGCCAACAACGAGTTGCAGTAATCCAGACGGAGATGACAAGTGCCTGGATTAGGACCTGTGCCTCTTTCTGTGTAAGGAAGGGTCGTACTCTGCAAATGTTGTAGAGCATGAACCTGCAGCATGAACCTGCGACCAAGCTTTAACTTCCTGACTGATGTCTTGAGATGTTGCTTCAATATACCCACATCATTTTCCTTCCTCATGGTGCCATTTATTTTGTGAAGTGCACCAGTCCCTCCTGCAGCAAAGCACCCCCACAACATGATACTGTCACCCCCATGCTTCATGGTTGGGATGATGTTCTTCAGCTTGCAAGCCTCCCCCTTTTTCCTCCAAACATAATGATGGTCGTTATGGCCAAACAGTTCTATTTTTGTTTCATCAGACCAGAGGACATTTATCCAAAAAGTACAATCTTTGTCCCCATGTGTAGTTGCAAACCGTAGTCTGTCTTTTTTATGGCGGTTTTGGAGCAGTGGATTCTTCCTTGCTGAGCGGCCTTTCAGGTTATGTCGATTTAGGACTTGTTTTACTGTGGATATAGATACTTTTGTACCTGTTTCCTCCAGCATCTTCACAAGGTCCTTTGCTGTTGTTCTGGGATTGATTTGCACTTTTCGCAACAAAGTACGCTCATCTTTAGGAGACAGAGCGCATCTCCTTCCTGAGCGGTATGACAGCTGTGTGGTCCCATGGTGTTTATACTTGCGTACTATTGTTTGTACAGATGAACATGATACCTTCAGGCATTTGGAAATTGCTCCCAAGGATGAACCAGACTTGTGGAGGTCTACAATTTTTTTTCTGAGGTCTTGGCTGATTTCTTTACATTTTCCCATGATGTTGTGCAAAGAGGCATTGAGTTTGAAGGTAGGCCTTGAAATACATCCACAGGTACACCTCCAATTGACTCAAATTATGTCAATTAGCCTATCAGAAGCTACTAATACCATTGCATAATTTTCTGGAATTTTCCAAGCTGTTTAAAGGCACAGTCAATTTAGTGTATGTAAACTTCTGACCCACTGGAATTGTGATATAGTGAATTATAAGTGAAATAATCTGAATCAAGAATTACTTGTGTCATGCACAAAGTAGATGTCCTAACCTACTTGCCAAAACTATAGTTTGTTAACATGTACATCTGTGGAGTGGTTGAAAAATTAGTTTTATCGACTTCAACCTAAGTGTATGTAAACTTCCGACTTCAACTGTATATTAAATTCTCTACGGGGAAACAGTGCTGCTACATCGGTAACCCTCATCAACCCAGATACCTGTTCTGCAAACAGGGGTGCTGCATGTGCTGACCCATTGCTCACAGTGTCTTTAGTTGTTCATTTGTTTTTGGTCTCAGTCGGTGTTGTGTCGTTGTCTGTGCCTGATAATAGTTAATCAATTTGATCACGCAGGTGAAGTAGGCAAGTCCTCCAGCTTCAGTATCTCCTCACCCTTGATGTAGTCGTTGGACAGATGCCTCTGGAATGTATTTTTCGCTCTCGTTGTCTAGTGCCATTGCTAGTGTGTGCAGCTGGCTTCCATTCATTGATGATAACTGTTTCTGAAGATCCCAAATAATCTTATGACGTGTCACCATCGTTACTGGATACTGGATGTCTCAATCCGCTCTCTGGTGACTCTCGAAGTTGTCCCTGTAGCCTCAGCTCTCTGGATAACTCTCGCAGCCTTCTCCGCAGCACTGACGTCTGTATCGCCCAGTTGTAGGATCAGCAATTTACCAGATGGTGGCGCTATCCCGGACGAGCCCCCAAAATCAGTCTGTAGCTGAGGTGGCCTGTAATGTTTACGTCTGAAAAGTTCTGGCACTTTCTTTATTCTGAAGAATGGTGCACGCGCTTGGCCAGAACTTGCTGTTTCTCCTACTACCACAGTGCAACAGCACCATCTATTGGCCTGATGGACTACTAATGTTAAGGCATGTAGAGTATACAATTTTGACAAAAAGTTTTTTGACAAATACATTTTGACAAATAAACAAATTGGTTTAAATATATATATATAATGAAAGTGGTGTCTGTTTTTAGTGACTTTGTTTTCAAACCATTACACTAGCTTAGTTTGAGTTAACTGTTTCGAACGCCCAAAACAAATAGGGCACACTGAAATAAATGTTCTTAGGAATTAATCATGCAAACATGTATTTTTTATTGTAGCACAGTGTCAGTGAGATTCAAACCTATGATCTTCTGATCTATTTTCTTTATCCACGAATTAGTCCACTGCACCACCAGAATGGCTAGCATGCCATGTTTTTTTTAAACTCATACAAAGCTGTTAATTTAAGTCTATTCAAAAAGACCCCAATTCAAAGGAAACAAACACTCATTAAGATCAGGTGGGGCCAATTAGTGGGTGCAGCCAACACACCTGAATACATTTCACAAGATAGAGGATAGAGAGAGTTTTGTTGACATTGAGAACATAATGTACACTGAGTATACAAAACATTAAGAACAGTGTTTCTATGACATAGACTGACCAGGTGAATCCAGGTGAAAGCTATGATCCCTTATTGATGTCACTTCAAATCAGTGTAGATGAAGAGGAGGAGACAGGTTAAAGACGGATTTTTAAGCCTTGGGATAATTGAGACATGGATTGTATATGTGTGCTACTCAGAGGGTGAATGGGCAAGACAAAATATTTAAGTGCCTTTGAACAGGGTTTGGTAGTAGGGGCCAGGCACACAGTTTTTTTTGTCAAGAACTGCAAAGCTGCTGGGTTTTTCACGCTCAACAGTTTCCCTTGTATATCATGAATGGTCCACCAACCAAAGGACATCCAGCCAACTTGACACAACTGTGGGAAGCAATGGAGTCAACATGGACCAGCATCCCTGTGAAACACTTGAGGTTATTCTGAGGGAAAAAGTGGGGGCTGCAACTCATATTTGGAAGGTGTTCCTAATGTATGGTATACTCAGGGTATATGTTTTTAAATAACATTCTTTGAACGTTACTAATGTTTTCTTGTGGTTTTTATGGAAAGTTTTCTTAATGTTCTGAGAACACGACTATAGCCTTTTACACTCGTACCCGTTTAGGGGTTAGAAATGTCAGATTTGGACACTGATAAGTGCCTAAATTGGAATACAGGAGCTGTACAGTAACATGCTACACATGATGTCAGAGCTCAGGGTCTCTGCTTCACAGCTCTGCATGGGTTTTGACTGACAGCCATCCATGTGCACAACAATAACTTCTGGGCAACTATTGCAAATGTTTTGTTGTCTGAGTAAGGGAAAGATTGTAAAGGAAGAAGACTCAGTGTATTTTGAAAGATGAGACGTTGAGGATTATAATAAATACCTCTTTGATGTCATACAAGTAAGCCAAACGCCTGTGAGTCCAGTGGTGTAGTGCAGGGTATACGCAGGTATACACCGTATGCCCACTTAGTTTTCAGTGGGCTTTGCGTATACTCACTTCTTAATCCCCACTGATACGTAATGTAGTGGAGGTATACGCAGTATAAATTAATAGGACTGATGGAACAGATTGGAATTGTTTTAAGATGGTCATATCATGGATAATTTTCCTATTTTATTTTGAATTGTAGGACCCCTGTAGGTATACAAATGTGGCCTTACTGCTATTAGCCCATAAAAACACACTGAATAACATATACAAATTATATAAAATAGATAGTCCAAAAACAAAATCAAAACAAATTTTGTTTTCAAGTGTCTGTCCTATATCTGAGAGAAAGATCTGGATTTTTTTTGGGGGTGGCACTAAACTACTTCCATAATTTAAAAAAAACTGGTACCGGGCTAACTTCAGACGAGGCTTGTGAGACTCTCACTAACACCATTGTGTTCACCCTCCTTCCATAGAGGGGTCATATTAGTGTGTAACCCAAATGGTTCAGATGCTACGGATGTTTTTGTGATAAGACAGATTTTCAGGATGCCTCCTCGTCTGACAAACACCGGTGTAGCTCTGCCACCTTGTACCACAGATGCAGAAGGCCAACATCGGCAGATGCGGTGGATTGAGACGCAGCACAGATACAGTGCATTCGGAAAGTATTCAGACCCATTCCCTTTTTCCATATTTTGTTACGTTACAGCCTTATTCTAAAATTGATTAATTAACTGTTTTTCCTCAACAATCTACACACAATACCCCATAATGACAGGTTATTAGAATTGTACAAATGTACAAAGAATAAAAACATTTAAATACCTTATTTACTTAAGTTTTCAGACCCTTTGCTATGAGATTCGAAAATTGAGCTCAGGTGGATCCATTGATCACCCTTGATGTTTCTACAACTTGATTGGAGTCCACCTGTGATAAATTAAATTGATTGGACAATAATTTGGAAAAGCACACACTTGTCTATATAAGGTCTCACAGTTGACAATGCATGTCAGAGCAAAAACCAAGCCATGAGGTCAAAGGGAATTGTCCGTAGAGCTCCGAAACAGGATCGTGTTGATGCACAGATCTGGGAAAGGGTACCAAAACATTCTGCAGCAAGGTCCCCAAGAACACAGTGGCCTCCATCATTCTTAAATGGAAGAAGTTAGGAACCACAAAGAATCTTCCTAGAGCTGGACACCCGGCCAAACTGAGCAATCGGGGGAGAAGTGCCTTAGTCAGGGAGGTGATCAAGAACCTGATGGTCACTCTGACAGAGCTCCAGAGTTCCTCTGTAGAGAACCTTCCAGAAGGACAACCATCTCTGCAGCACTCCACTAATCAGGTCTTTATGGTAGAGTGGCCAGACTGAAGCCACTCCTCAGTAAAAGGCACAAGACAGCCTGCTTGGAGTTTGCCAAAAGGCACCTAAAGGACTCTAGACCATGAGAAATAAGATTCTGGTCTGATGAAACCAAGATCTAGTGGCCAAAATCTAAATTGTGCCTGGAGTAGGCACAATTATAAGTAATATTATGACCTTTGACTTGCATTTCAAATTTCTTTAGAAAAAAACACTTTTTTTTCCTTTGTATTATCTTTAACCAGATCTAATGTATTATATTTTCCTACATTATTTCACATTTCCACAAATTTCAAAGTGTTTCTTTTCAAATGGTATCAAGAATATGTCTAACTCTGTGTTGTTGTTTTTGTCGCACTGCTTTGCTTTTTCTTGGCCAGGTCGCAGGAAACCTGTAGAAAACGTTATGCTGAAGTACTGAAATTCCCACAGAAGAATGTTGTTTTTTAACATTCTCTTACTGTTCTGAGAACATTATTTTAAATAGAAACACGAGGAAACATGTAGGAAACATTATGCTGAAGTACTGAAATTCCCACCTAAGAAATATATCGTTCTCAGAACGTTATCTTCTTGCTGGGTATCCTGCACCATTCCCATAACTTTGTGGGAAGGTGGTATGCAAAAAAACCATGGGACAACCACACTCTCACCAAGCTCTAAGAAACATATGTCAGAATGTTGTGTACTATCTGGGTAGTACACTATATATACAAAAGTATGTGGACACCCCTTCAAATTAGTGGATTCGGCTATTTCAGACACACCTGTTGCTGACAGGTGTATAAAATCAAGCACACAACCATGCAATCTCCATAGACAAACATTGGCAGTAGAATGGCCTTACCGAAGAGCTCAGTGATTTTCAAAATGGCACCGTCATAGAATGCCACCTTTCCAACAAGTCAGTTCATCAAATTTGTGCCCTGCAAAGCTGCCCTGGTCAACTGTACGTGCTGTGGAACAACAACAACGTCTCAGCCACTGTTCCAAAATGCCTCTGGAAGCAACGTCAGCACACTAACTGTTCATCGGGAGCTTCATGAAATGGGTTTCCATGGCCAAGTAGCCGCACACAAGCCTAAGATCACCATGCGCAATGCCAAGCGTTGACCGCACACAAGCCGCCATTGGACTCTGGAGCAGTGGAAACGCGTTCTCTGGAGTGATGAATCACGCATCAACATCTGGCAGTTCGACAGATGAATCTAGGTTTGGCAGATGCCAGGAGAACGCTACATGCTCCACTTTAAAGTTTGGTGGAGGAGGAATAATGGTCTGGGGCTGTTTTTCATGGTTCGGGCTAGGACCGTTAGTTCCAGTGAAAGGAAATCTTAACACTACAGCATACAATGACATCCTAGATGATTCTGTGCTTAACTTTGTGGCAACAGTTTGGGGAAGGCCCTTTCCTGTTTCAGCATGGCAATGCCCCGTGTACAAAGCGAGGTTGGTACAGAAATGGTTTTGGAAGAAGTTGACTGGCCTGCACAGAGCTCTGACCTCAACCCAATCGAACACCTTTGGGATGAATTGGAACGCCGACAACTAGCCAGGCTAATCGCCCAACATCAGTGTCCGACCTCACTAATGCTGTTGTGGCTGAATGGAAGCAAGTCCCCGCAGCAATGTTCCAACATCCAGTGTAAATCCTTCCCAGAAGAGTGGAGGCTGTTATAGCATCAAAGGGGGGACCAACTATATATTAATGCCCATGATTTTGTAATGAGATGTTTGATGAGCAGATGCTCACATACTTTTGGTAATCTAGTGTACATTATACATACAGTGAGCATTAAACACGTGTAGACAGTTGTTCCCATGATCTACCATATGGCCTGTCTTTCACACTTCTATCTGTACAAAGCTTTTCTCTTTTACAGTGAGATCGTGTCGGCGCCTTTTAGGGAATGTTAATCTTCACTCAATCATTCTCACTTTCCCTCTTTTTCTGAAAACGTTCAGATACACGCTTGCAAGCGCACACAAGTGCACACAAACGTGAAGAAACAAGGTGGGTGTGTGTCAATGCGCATGCAAGTTTGTACTGTATGTTAGAGAGAGAGAATCTGAGAGAGAAATTAAGTGAGATAGAGGCAGAGTGAGAAATTAAGTGTTTGAATGTGAGAGACAGTGATAGAGAGAATACAAGATAGAGAGGAGGCGAGAGGGAGTGATAGAACAGAGAAGGAAAGAGAGAGAGAGGAAGAGAGAGAGGCGTGGAGGTTATCAATAGAGAGCGTGAAGACAATAATGTAAACTGACACTTCAGAAATGAGCTGCTGGTTGCCTTGGCGACAATCCTGGGTTGGAAGGGGGAGTGAGATCCCATGGGAGAAGGGTGATGTGGGGGGGGGGGGCGAGAGACTGAATTATGTTTGATTAGAAATTAAATGTATGTATTTTAAAGTTCTATAGAACGTAGAAGGATTACATTATATACTGTATACTGGTGCTGTTGAATGGAAATGTAGTAGGTAACACCAGCTAGGCTGGCCTTCTTACCATTATCACTATCATTTCTGCAGGGAAATTATTTTTGCCATTGAAGAGAAAACAAAAACACTACATTTTTGTAGTGTTACCCATAAGGTTGCTTAATATTAGATAGAACATGGTTACAATGTTTTCAGAATATACAACATTAATGTTCAAGACTCATTTTATGGGAAGTTGCAAGAACATTAATTTGTACAGTTTTCTGAGGCTTAAAACATATGTTGCAAAAACATTCCTGTTTCTAGTTTGAGGGTTATTCAAAGGCCACCAGCACCAATATCAAACCCACTAACCACTGTCCCAATAACCACTGTATCTGGAGCATGTGCTTATTGGGCCAGTATAGCTAGGCCCTGTCCTGAAGAAACCCTAACCGCTCCTCCCTAGGCACAGATCTTAAACAACTTGATAAGTGTAAGGAATACGGTGAATGCACTTTGACATAAATGTCAACTGTTAAAAGTACACAAATGAAAATATTTGATTGATCATAGTGATTCAGGAGTATCATTAAACCAGCTTAATATAACACACCAACATTAGACAACTGTACAGAAAGCCCATCAATTGCTGAAATTAGCAAATAAAATCAATGAGAGAATAGTCATCTTAACTAAAACCTGACTCGGACATGGTGGCGTAGCAGGAAAATCTGAGTATTGTGAACCAAGAGATTGTGAGTTCAAATCCCAGACGAGGACATGTTGAATAATAATGACTGTATAAATGAACATGCTCAATATAATTGTGTGTCAAATATGTAAGTTAAAAGCACTATATGTGAGTATTCCTAACCTTGCCAAGAGACAAAGAGCTTTGAATGGATTAGTGGTTCACCAATCAGTGCCTTGATTGGCTCGGCAAAAGTTACGACGTGATGTGTAATGGTTTATTTTTACACAAATGTTTGGCAACCTTCCTGTAACGTGCGCGCGGTGTAAAAAAGGAGGAGGTGAAACGAGGAATATAGAATACGATAAATTTAATAAACAATAACATACGCCGTACCATAACAATGATCCACCCCTACACACAGGGAAGGGAAACATAAATAGGGAGTGTAATGGGGTGAATGGAAACCGGTGTGTGGGCGTGTGGAATTAGGGGAATGTGAAATAGGTGATGGGCGCTTGAATAATGCTGCCATCATCCTCATGCCGGTGGTTAGTACTCTGGCGAGCCGGAGCACTGGGGCGGGAGGAGCACCGTCGATGTAGTTGGCCTGGACGTGACAGTACCCCCCCCCAAAGGTGTGGCTCGTCGGTGACTCAGACGTCCCGGAACTCTGTCATCAGCGAGTTCTGGGCATACTCCGCCCAGGGAAGAAAGCGTGACCACTCACCTGGCCTGTCACAGGAACCTTCCCAGCTCCTGGATTGTGCGTTCCGCCTGCTCGTTCGCTTGAGGGTGGTACCCGGATGTGAGGCTGACCGTGACCCCCACCCGGGACAGGAACGACTTCCAGACCGATCGTGTCGCAGAAGACCCAGGATGACCAGATGTATGGAGGATGTCAGCACCATTTAACTCCAAGTACGACTGGGACACCGCCGGCGTGTTGCTCAGGCCGAAAGGCATTACCAGATATTCGTAGTGGCCCGACGTCATGCTAAAAGCGGTCTTGCACTCATCTCCCTCCCGAATGCATATGAGGTTATACGCACTCCGGAGGTCTAACTTAGTGAAGAAACGTGCCCCCCGGAGCTGCTCTATGGCCGGTGGGACGAGGGGCATCAGGTACCGGAACTTTACGGTCACGTCGTTGAGGCCCAGGTAGTCGATGCAAGGTTGAAGTCCCCCGTCCTTCTTCGCAACGAAGAAGAAGCTCGCTGAAGCAGACGATGTGGACCTTCTGATGTATCCGTGCTCCAGCGACTCACCCGATGTACTTCTCCATCGACGAAGACTCGGCCACAGAGAGTGGATAGATCCGGGGGGGCACAGCTCCAGGCAGTAGGTCAGGATGGAGACACCTAGCCCTTTCGCGAGAGAACACCTCCGCCAAGTCTGCGTACTCCTGTGGGCCGTTGGGCTGAAGGGTGCATACAGGGCTCTCCACCGATGCAGCTCCGCAGGTCAGCTTGAGACAGGTCCTCCAGCATCTGGAAGACCAGCCCTGGATCTCCCTCTTACTCCACGAGATGTTGGGATCGTGTCGCTGAAGCCAAGGAAGACCCAGGATGACCAGACGTATGGAGGATGTCAGCACCATTTAACTCCAATCTCCCCCGATGGCAGCCGTTGATGGTGAGGGTGAGTGGCCGAGGGGTAATGAACCCGGTGCCCACTGGTGGGCCATCCAAGGCCTTAATGAAGAGAGAGGACCTCACCAAGGACTGAGGCTGCCACCGTCCGGAACTCTAGGGCATACTCCGAAGCAGTGGCCGTCCCTGGCTGCAAACGTAGCAGTCGCTCACCCGCGTTCCTACCCTCCGCGGGGTGGTCAAAAACAGTCAAGAACTGAGCAATGAATCTGGGGAAGGACCTCAATTCCTCAGAACCGCTTCCCCACAATGGCGTTACCCAGTTGAGGGCACGCCCGGTAAGGAGAGAGATCATCGTGGTTATCTTCTCCCAACTCACATGTCCCGCCTGACACCCCCCGCTCGTGGAGTCATGAGCTCACGAAACGTGTCAATAAGCTCCGACATCTTTCCTGCTGACAGAACAGGTGTAACTGAGTCAGATTTGTAGGCCTCCTTGCTCGCACATGCTTTTTCAGTTCTGCCCACAAATGTTCTATAGGATTGAGGTTAAAGCTTTGTAATTACCACTCCAATACCTTTGCTGTCCTTTTTTTTTTTTTTGGTAATTTTTTGCCACAACTTTGGAAGTATGCTTGGGGTCATTGTCCATTTGGAAGACCCATTTGCGACCAAGCTTTAACTTCCTGACTGAAGTCTTGAGATGTTGCTTCAATATATCCACATAATTATCCTTCCTCATGATGCCATCTATTTTGTGAAGTGCACCAGTCCCTCCAGCAGCAAAGCACCCCCACAACATGACGCTGCCACCCCCGTGCTTCACGGTTGGGATGGTGTTCTTCGGCTTGCAAGCCTCCCCCTTTTTCCTCCAAACATAACAATGGTCATTATGGCCAAACAGTTCTATTTTTGTTTCATCAGACCAGAGGACATTTCTCCAGAAAGTACGATCTTTGTCCCCATGTGCAGTTGCAAACCGTAGTCTGGCTTTTTTATGGCAGTTTTGGAGCAGTGGCTTCTCCTTGCTGAGCGGCCTTTCAGGTTATGTCGATATAGGACTCTTTTTAATGTGGATATAAATACCTTTGTAACTGTTTCCTCCAACATCTTCACAAGGTTCTTTGCTGTTGTTCTGGTATTGATTTGCACTTTTCGCATCAAAGTACATTCATCTCTAGGAGACAGAACGCGTCTCCTACCTGAGTGGTATGAAGGCTGCGTGGTCCCATGGTGTTTATACTTGCGTACTATTGTTTGTACAGATGAACGTGGTACCTTGAGGCATTTGGAATTGCTCCCAAGGATGAACCAGACTTGTGGAGGTCTACAATTTTTTTTCTGAGGTCTTGGCTGATTTCTTTACATTTTCCCATGATGTCAAGCAAAGAGGCACTGAGTTTGAAGGTATGAATTGAAATACATCCACAGGTACACCTCCAATTGACAAAAAGTGGAATTCTGTTTTTAGAAAACGTTTACAAATTAATACAAAATAAAAGCTTATATATCTTGAGTAAATAAGTTTTCAATGCAATAGAATCCCAATGCGCTCTGCCTAAAACAAAGTCACAGACTAAGTCATGCATAGTTATATTTCTTTCGGTATGTTGCATTGAAAGGAGCGACTATGTTGATTCGATCACAATTCCCACTGTAGAGGAAAAGGTTGATAGTGTAAACTAACTGGGAAAACTCTAGTAAATTTGAGTGATGTTCAATCTCGTGCGTTTCTGTCCACCATTTTGACTAGTGGGTACAACTTGGTTGAAAATACGTATTTTTATGACGTCTTATTCTGGTCGCAAACTGGTTGTAAAAGGATGTATTTTTGTTGTCTTTTTACCGACCAGAATATTACTTATTTTTCTTACCACCATATGATCAGTTGATTGTGACCTCTATCTGACCAGCTGGTCATAATTATGACCACTATATTATGTGCTATATTATGTAGCCTACTGGTCATAGTTAAGACCTCATTATAACCTAGTAATGACCTACCTTTTATGAAAGAAAATGGCAAAAAGCACAGGCCTACCCCTTATTAGCATAAAAAAAACTGATCTGATTATATAAGTGATCTACAGTCTAACAGCTCTTTGGTCCGCGATGCTTTATACTAGAAACAAGCTGTAAAATACCCGGGAAAGACGTGACGCCGATGCATATGGGAATACCATTGTTTTGGTGTCTTTGACATTCAGAGGCTGAGCTACAACCTTCTATAGCTGAGGAGAGAAAAAATTGACTTTGCTTGGGAAGTAATGACATTCTGTCACTATCAATTGATTAAGGTATTAACTTTCTGTACAATAGAAGATGTTTAAACCCAGACAGCTTTAAGGGAAACACTTGTGACCTCAGGTTAAGCCACGGAAGAAGAGTAAGCCAGCAGTGTATATTTTTCTGTGTCAGTAGGCCTACTCTGTCTGAGGTGGATAGGTAGGCCTAACTTTTGAAAGTACCATGCTCAGATTCCTTATGACGTCTCAGATTTAACTATTTGCAAACAGGGACAGTTTCGTTGCAAGCAAGACACTGATTTGGAAAACGATAGGCCTATCTCTCTTAACCTATAATTTCGGTAATTTGTGTGGTATTATACTCTGCAAATATTTAAAATGACGTCTATTTTTTTCTCAGACCTGCATATACGATGATAGGTAGGTAGGTAGGTAGGTAGGTAGGTAGGTAGGTAGGTGCGTGGGTAGGTGGGTAGGTAGGTAAAAACACAGGGCAGGTGCAAATGCCAGAACGAAATACACAAAATACAGATACATGATACATAGTGCGGCAGTCTGAAAAAGTATAAAAATACAAGAAGGCTGGAGTGCCATTGCATAGTGAGTGAATGGCTGAATATGTACATTATACATTGTTACAGAGTGTTAGGTGAAAAAATTATACAAATATTGCAAGTTGATATAAATAAATATAAAATATTTGCATGGTTAACTATACTATAGAGGTCGATGGCAGAGAAAGATACTTAAATAACTACTTGTGCGTATGATATAAGTGAGAGTAATAATAGTTTACTTAATATACAGTCTGGTTAAATGTACAGGTAAGTGAATAGTTGCATGGTTAAATTAATTGTACAGGTAAATGACAGGAAGAGATACTTAAATAGATAAATGCGCGTATGATATAATTTAGGGTAATAATTATAATTCCCTTAAAATACAGTCCTTAGTACAGGGTTTAATTACAGATAAATGCACGTATTGCACATTCGATATACTAAATGCAATGAAAAAAGATACTACTGACAGGATACTAATATGCAGTCCTGAGTGAATGACTACGGAGTCAGTCCAAGAATTACTTACAATATTGCATGTGATATGATATAACAACTGTACATGAATATGTACATACAGCCCTGAGTGAATGAGTGATTACAGACCAGAGAGTTACTCACGGATGGATGGATGCCTAATTGTTAAACTAGGTTAATCCCCACAACAGAGCTAGCCTTCCTGATCAGCTTATTTACCCGAGAAGCATCACCGGCCTTTATGTTGGCGCCCGTTCTCTCCCCACCTGCAAAACTTCAGTCGCATCTTGCGCCATAGGCTACACTTGTCC
The DNA here is from genome assembly GCA_023634145.1 of Thymallus thymallus. NCBI lineage: Eukaryota > Metazoa > Chordata > Actinopteri > Salmoniformes > Salmonidae > Thymallus > Thymallus thymallus. The sequence goes on from CM042403.1 coordinate 22,392,612, forward strand.
ATCCATCACACATATAAACAACTAGCTTGCCTGCTTTATCCTCACTGATTGGTGAAGTAATTTAATGAGCTAAAGAAAAAAACAACTGTTGATTTCACAGGTTAAAAAAGTTATAAAAAAGGAACAATATAAACTGGAACTTTGTTTGGGTTCGAACCGGTTCAGAACTTTATTTTGCTGTTTGGAACAGTGGAATAGAGAAAAAATTGTGATTCTGTGCAGAATGAAACAATTTTGGTTCCAACCCTTGGTTTGGTGTGACGTTGATGGAATATTCTCCTATCTCTCAGAAAACTGGACACAGGAATTTTCTTGCAACGTTCCCATGAAAGGTGTCTAGAACAATAATTTTGAATATCTGAGAAAATGGTAACCATGTTCTAGGTAAGTTCTGTTTGACATTAAGGGAATGGTCTCATGGAGACAGTCCTTACATATCACTGGAACATTCCTGTGAACACTTTAGATAATTACCTAATGAGACTCTCAAGGGAACGTTCTCTAAAGTTGTGGGAACGTTTGTTGTTAGCTGGGTAGATAATAACATTATGAACATGGCTTGAAGAATAGCTTTGTATTATATACTATATTTTTAATTGCATTGGCCCTTTGCATGATTACCAACACACACACACACACACACACACACACACACACACACACACACACACACACACACACACACACACACACACCCATGCGCTTGCACACACACACACACACACACACACGCGCGCGCGCACACACACACACACACACACACACACACACACACAAACATTCACATATACAGTATCTCACACACATTTTCACAGACACACACACATGCACAAATATTCATGCACATGCTGTCACACACACATATAATTTTATTTAGGTAAACAAACAAGCAAACACTTTCATGCACACAAGTTCATGTGCACTCCCACACACAGACACTCTCACTCACTCATACACACCCAGGCACCCACACACAACCCCACCCTCCCTCCCCCTCGCAGACACACAGTCACAAACACAGTTACACACACACACACACACACACACACACACTCACACACATACGCAGGCAGCAGCAGCAGAATTGAATGCAATAGGGAAGTGAAAAATGATTAACCTAGGGTCAGCTCTCAGCCTCAATCTCAGCGGCGCTCAAAGAACATCCTCGGCTGATTTAGAGTCGTCATGTTCCACAGCACACATTTGCATATATTTATTAAATTCGCATTGGAGAATAAAATATAACAGAGGGGGAGGGAGGGATGGAGGGGTGAAAGCAGAGGGGAGAAAGGGAACGGGGGGGTATTTAAAGGAGGCGTGTTTCTGATAAATTTGCCTTTCATTCATATTCTCTCTCTCTCTCAGCTATACCTCCATCCAATTTAGTTATGTTAAAAATTTTTGCAGGGAAGCAATATTATAATGCACAAAGTATTTAATTGTAAAAGTTAAAAATATATATGTTAGTACACTGGAGTTTTAAACGTTAAGATCCATATCAAGTTGGAAGCTGTGTACCTAGATAGTCTTTGTAACTCTCCTATATCTGATGTGTCAAACTATGTCAGCTGAGATCTATAGGGCTGAGACCTGTCCGGAGCATCCATCTATCAGAGGTAATGTAGTAGAGGAAACCATTATTCAGACACAGCCCCAGGCCACTATTCAATCAAAGCTAATAAGCAGCCTTCTGGTAAAAAGTCACAAACAACATTCTTCTTGTGCTGAAAGAGAGCATCTCTGATTTATTAAAGCTGAAACAATAACAAAGCACCTACCCCGCTTCTGTTTTGGTAAAAAGCTGAGGGATGGGCCTGGAGAAATGTAACCACTCAAACTCATAGACAGAGCTATGGATGCAATGACGGAACATCCATGGTATCAACATTTTAGTTTTAAAATGTTTGGTGGCTATACCGTGTAGGTCTATACTTAAAATCGTTGACATACAGTAGTTGCACGTCATACAACGCTACATGTTAGCTGTTGCCATCAGTTCTCATATCGAGGCAAATTTGAGTTTCGATAACTGGACGCGCGATTTGATAGCAACAACAGTGAGGCACCATCACTCGATACTTGTAAAAAAGTTAGTTACGAAAAAACTTACCTGTACCTATCTTTGTCCTCCACAACCGCGATCATACATTTATTTGGAGTTGAGCAACACAAATGTGGAAAATATTTGTATTAAAAAGTATGAAAGTATTTCAGCACCCTGCAGAAGGACTGCAGTTGTTTAGGACAAATAAGTACAGGTAAGCGTTTTTTAAATGTTTTCTAATTAATAATAAAACAAATGGCTTAAGTCAATAAGTATTCAACCAGTATTCAACCATGGCAAGCCTAAATAAGTTCAGGAGTAAAAATGTGCTTAACAAGTCACATTATAAGTGGCATGGACTCACTCTGTGTGCAATAATAGTGTCAGGCTCTGGCCATAGAGAAGCTGTGCTTCTCTATATTTTTATGGTCAGAGTCTGGCAGATCTAGTATTTCTACGTCTGTGTGGTGTTGTGTGTGGGATCCCTAATTAGAGGCAGCTGCATTGCATTACCTCTAATTAGGGATCCTAATTATATGTCTGTGTTCCACTCCCTTGGCGTGGTTCATTGTTGTATGTTGTCCCGTGTCGTGAGTAAGTGTGTTTCCTTTCATTATCTATTGCATTTATTATTTTGTATGGTTCGCATCCAGTATAGTTTATTCATTTAATAAACGATGTCGAACTATCGCTACGCTGCGCCTTGGTCTCTCTACACACCCGAACGTGACAGAATGAACCACCACCCGACCAAGCAGCGTAATACGGGAGCAAAGGAGAAGAAGAGAGGACAGCGGCGTAATCGAGGAAACGGAGGTAACGGAGCCCGTAGTCAACTCCAAGAAAATTTCGGGGGGGGGGGGCTATGGGGATGGTCTGGCTACGAAGAGGACGTGCCAGTACCACTCTCCATGTGGAATACGGTGGAGGAAGAGGAATACCTGAAGGGGGTATATAGTAGCATTATGGAACTGTGTAGGCGAAATTGGGAGGAGTGTGAGAACGAGCGGAAGGAGCTGGAGCTAAAGGTGCCCACGGTGTGCATTCCCAGTCCGGGTCGTTCGATGCCCACATCCCGCGACGAGTCTCCAGTGCGCCTCCCCACTCCGGTATGTTCCATGCCGGCTTCCGGTATGCGCTCTGAAGTGCGCGTCACCAGTCCGGTGCAACCTACGCCGGTTTCACGTGTCAGAACTCCAGTGCCAGAGCAGTCCGTTCCATCGGTGCCCAGTCCGGGTCCGGCCGTCTGCTACACTCCAGTGACAGAGCAGTCTGTTCCACTGGTGCCCAGTCTGGGTCCGGCCGTCTGCTACACTCCAGTGTCAGAGCAGTCCGCTCCACCGGTGCCCAGTCTGGGTCAGGCCGTCTGCTACACTCCAGTGCCAGAGCAGTCCGTTCCATCGGTGCCCAGTCCGGGTCCGGCCGTCTGCTACACTCCAGTGACAGAGCAGTCCGTTCCACCGGTGCCCAGTCTGGGTCCGGCCGTCTGCTACACTCCAGTGTCAGAGCAGTCCGCTCCACCGGTGCCCAGTCTGGGTCAGGCCGTCTGCTATACTCCAGTGCGTCTCTCCAGTCCGGTAAGCTCAGTACCGGCTCCCCGCACTCGCCCTAAAGTGCGTGTTATTAGTCCGGTGCCACCAGTGCCGACTCCATGCACTAGGCTTCCAGTGCGCGTCTCCAGTCCGGTACGTCCTGTGCCTGCTCCCCGCACTAGCCCTGAGGTGCGTGTTATTAGTCCGGTGCCACCAGTGCCGACTCCACGCACCAGGCTTCCAGTGCGCGTCTCCAGTCCGGTGCGTCCTGTGCCTGCTCCCCGCACTAGCCCTGAGGTGCGTGTCATTAGTCCGGTGCCACCAGTGCTGACTCCACGCACCAGGCTTCAAGTGCGCATCTCCAGTCCGGTACGTCCCGTGCCGACTCCCCGCACCCGACCTCCAGTGCGTGTGCCCAGCCAGGTGCCTCCAGTGCCGGCTCCACGCACCAGGCCTCCAGTGCGCCTCTCCAGTCCGGTACGTCCCGTGCCGGCTCCCCGCACCCGACCTCCAGTGCGTGTGCCCAGCCAGGTGCTTCCAGTGCCGGCTCCACGCACAAGGCCTCCAGTGCGCCTCTCCAGTCCGGTACGTCCCGTGCCGGCTCCCCGCACCCGACCTCAAGTGCGTGCTCCCAGCCAGGTACCTCCAGTGCCGGCTCCACGCACCAGACCGCCGGTGCGCCTCCCCAGCCCGGAGCCTCCTTTGATGGTCGACATCCCGGAGCCTCCCGTGATGGTCGACAGCCCGGAGCCTCCCGTGATGGTCGACAGCCCGGAGCCTCCCGTGATGGTCGACAGCCCGGAGCCTCCCGTGATGGTCGACAGCCCGGAGCCTCCCGTGATGGTCGACAGCCCGGAGCCTCCCGTGATGGTCGACAGGCCGGAGTCGCCTGCCACACCGGTGCCCAGTCCTGGCCCGGTTATTTGCCCCGCTCCATGGCCTGAGTCTTTTCCCCCACCGGTGCCATTTTTAGGACCGGTTGCTTACCTCTTTGAAAGGCCGGAGTCGCCTGCCACACCGGTGCTCAGTCCTGGCCCAGTTATTTGCCCCGCTCCAAGGCCTGAGTCTTTTGCCCCACCATTGTCATTTCCAGGACCGGTGGGTTACCCCTTTAAAAGGCCGGAGTCGCCTGCCACACCGGTGCCCAGTCCTGGCCCGGTTATTTGCCCGCTCCATGGCCTGAGTCTTTTGCCCCACCATGGTCATTTCCAGGACCAGTGGGTTATCCCTTTAAATGGCCTGAATCGCCTGCCACACCGGGGTCCAGTCCGGGCCCAGTAGAAAAGAGGAGGAAGATAGTTGGTGGTTATTGTTATTGTTTGCTGTTTTTTCCTCCCTGACCCTTCCCTCATGTTTTGTGTTTGTTTTCTTGCGGCCGGGAGTCCACGCCTTTGAGGGGGGGTACTGTCAGGCTCTGGCCATAGAGAAGCTTGCCGATTTTGCAGGTTTTCCTACTTACAAAGCATGTAGAGGTCTGTAATTTTTATCATAGGTACACTTCAACTGTGAGAGACGGAATCTAAAAATCCAGAAAATCACATTGTATGATTTTTAAATAATTAATTTGCATTTTATTGCATGACATAAGTATTTGATCACCTACCAACCAGTAAGAATTCTGGCTCTCACAGACCTGTTAGTTTTTCTTTAAGAAGCCCTCCTGTTCTCTACTCATTACCTGTATTAACTGCACCTGTTTGAACTCGTTACCTGTATAAAAGACACCTGTCCACACATTCAATCAAACAGACTCCAACCTCTCCACAATGGCCAAGACCAGAGAGCTGTGTAAGGACATCAGGGATAAAATTGTAGACCTGCACAAGGCTGGGATGGGCTACAGGACAATAGGCAAGCAGCTTGGTGAGAAGGCAACAGCTGTTGGCGCAATTATTAGAAAATGGAAGAAGTTCAAGATGACGGTCAATCTCCCTCTGTCTGGGGCACCATGCAAGATCTCACCTCGTGGGGCATCAATGATCATGAGGAAGGTGAGGGATCAGTCCAGAACTACATGGCAGGACCTGGTCAATGACCTGAAGAGAGCTGGGACCACAGTCTCAAAGAAAACCATTAGTAACACACTACGCCGCCATGGATTAAAATCCTGCAGCACACGCAAGGTCCCCCTGCTCAAGCCAGCGCATGTCCAGGCCCGTCTGAAGTTTGCCAATGACCATCTGGATGATCCAGAGGAGGAATGGGAGAAGGTCATGTGGTCTGATTAGACAAAAATAGAGCTTTTTGGTCTAAACTCCATTTGCCGTGTTTGGAGGAAGAAGAAGGATGAGTACAACCCCAAGAACACCATCCCAACCATGAAGCATGGAGGTGGAAACATCATTCTTTGGGGATGCTTTTCTGCAAAGGGGACAGGACGACTGCACCGTATTGAGGGGAGGATGGATGGGGCCATGTATCGCGAGATCTTGGCCAACAACCTCCTTCCCTCAGTAAGAGCATTGAAGATGGGTCGTGGCTGGGTCTTCCAGCATGACAATGACCCGAAACACACAGCCAGGGCAACTAAGGAGTGGCTCCGTAAGAAGCATCTCAAGGTCCTGGAGTGGCCTAGCCAGTCTCCAGACCTGAACCCAATAGAAAATCTTTGGAGGGAGCTGAAAGTCCGTATTGCCCAGCGACAGCCCCGAAACCTGAAGGATCTGGAGAAGGTCTGTATGGAGGAGTGGGCCAAAATCCCTGCTGCAGTGTGTGCAAACCTGGTCAAGAACTACAGGAAAGTATGATCTCTGTAATTGCAAACAACAGTTTCTGTACCAAATATTAAGTTCTGCTTTTCTGATGTATCAAATACTTATGTCATGCAATAAAATGCAAATGATTTACTTAAAAATCATACAATATGATTTTCTGGGTTTTTGTTTTAGATTCCGTCACTCACAGTTGAAGAGTACCTATGATAAAAATTACAGACTTCTACATGCTTTGTAAGTGGGAATACCTGCAAAATCGGCAGTGTATCAAATACTTGTTCTCCCCACTGTACACATGGGTGTCTGTTTTGCAAGCTTCTCGGGAGTCTTCGGAAGGTCACCCAGTACCGGGCGGTAAAAATTACAACGTGAATAGGGGCTAAAAAGTGCAATCCTGAGTTTCTTATATCTCTCAGATATAGGACACACTTCAAAACATACTTCTGTTTTACCATGTACGAATGTGTTATTCAATGTGTTTCTATGGGCTGTAGTAGTAAAGGCCAAATGCAATGTTTCATGAAATAATTGTAAAATAAAAAAATGTATACCTACAGAGGTCCTAAAATTCTAAATCAAATAGCTAAATGATCCATGGTATGACCGTCTTAAAACAATTCCATATGTTAGCTTAGTAGATATTGCCATATAAGAGCTTAGACCTACAGGCGTTCAGTGACAAAAGGAGAAACCCCCTCTCACACAAACACACACAGTTACACACACAAACAAGCAAACACAAAACACATGCACACACACACACACACACAGCCACACTCCAGCGCTCTGCTGGGCTGCATGCCAACCAGCCTGTCTCTGTGGAAGGCCCTGTTGGTGATAGGTGGCATATAACACACACACAGGCGGGCTGCGATGGCATGGGACCAGTAGAGAGCTGCCAGCTGGGCGGGCTGTGACCAGTCTCTGGGGCAAGACTGGGTGAGATACAGCTGCAACTAACCCCACACACAAGCACACACACACACACACACACGCACAAATGCATGCACACACACCTCTCTCTCTCTCTCTCTCCAGTCTGGTTCTGTGCCATGTGTCTCAGCTGTGCCAGCCCTGCCGGAACCCCCAGGCCCAGACCCCTGTACGCCTCTTCCCCTCTCCTCTCTTATGCTCCTCTCCCTCCTCCCCCTTCCCCTCCTCCACCTCTCTCTTATCCCCCTGTCCCCGCTTCTCTCCCCACTGGTCGCCTTTGTAAGCTAATTTGCAGAGAAATTGGTGAATTTCAGGCTCGGGCACATACACGTGCACACAAACACACACACACACACACACACACACACACACACACACACACACACACACACACACACACACAGTTGGTGAATTGCAGGATTGGCAGAGACACTTCAGACTCGCCAAGCGCCACTCAGCCCCTGAAAGGCACACACCGCACAAAGAGAGGAGCGAGAGAGGGATGGGAGGATGGAGGAAAGTATGGAGAGGAGAGGGAATTGAGAAAAGGTAGAGAAGAAAGGAAAGAGAACCCTTTTCATCCCTTATACACCTTTATGTTACAATGTTGGTTTTGCATGGTTTAATATTTTAGCTGTTCCTAAATGTGAGTGTATGTCTGTGTATCTACCACAAATGTGTGACAGAGTGAGGATGATAGTGAGTTACCACTCCTTAGTGATTTGTTTGACGGAGGACACCCGTTCCATCATCCCTCCATCACTTCCTCCATCCATCCTTCCATCCCCCCACCCATAAATTGGCTCCCATATTAACAGTCTGTATTGAAATCATGCAAGGCGTTAAGGTCATCATTTAAAATTAATAAGAGGTAATTATGGAGGAAGAGAATCTGATGGAAGGAAGAAGAGAGACCTGGCAGAGCTTTACTACTACTGGAACAGAGGAGAGACAGAATAGAGAAGATCAGGTAGAGGTACAGTAAATAGGAGTTCTAAATATATCAGATCTCTGCTATATTTTGGGATTTTCTAGAAAACCTTTTTTGGCGCAATTCAGCTAATGTACTTTGTGGAACCATGCCAAAGTAACTACATGTAGATGTATTCACCTGTTTATGGTACTGTGGTACAGTGTTTAGAATAAGAACACAACTGCATTCTTCTGGTGATTCTATGGTATCATTCTCAGTCCTCCTCAATCCCAGAATCCCTCTGACTCATCAGTCTGTTAACGCTTTGTCATCACCACAAAGTAAATTCACCTTACCGCAGTCTTGAAAACAATACTAATCAATGCACAGACATAGGTAGAGGGATGGAGAGAGAGAGAGAGGGAAAGAGGGATAAACAGAGAAAGAGAGAGAGCGAGAGGGAGGAATAGAGAGAGGGCAAGAGGGAGAGAGAAAGAATGACAGAAGGATAGAGTGAGATAGAGAAGGAGAGAGACGATTGGAGAGAGGGGCAGAGAGAAACAGACGGATAGAGGGATGTGACGGATAGAGAGATGTGATGGATAGAGAGACAGACGGATAGAGAGATGTGACAGACAGACAGACAGACAGACAGACAGACAGACAGACAGACAGACAGACAGACAGACAGACAGACAGACAGACAGACAGACAGACAGACAGACAGACAGATGTGATGGATAGAGAGATGTGATGGATAGAGAGATGTGATGATAGAGAGATGTGATGGTTAGAGAAATGGACAGATAGAGAGATGTGATGGATAGAGAAATGTGATGGAGAGAGAGAGACAGACCGATAGAGAGATGTGATGGAGAGAGAGACAGAAGTATAGAGAGATGTGATGAATAGAGAGATTGGCGAATAGAGAGATAGACAGATTAAGAGAAAAGTTGTGTACCTGTGCATACTAGAGTACCTTATGAGTTTGTGTGTGTGTGTGTGTGTGTGTGTGTGTGTGTGTGTGTGTGTGTGTGTGTGTGTGTGTGTGTGTGTGTGTGTGACAACAGAGACATCTATGTCCTGGTTAGCACTCAAACTTGTCACCAAAGCAGAGTCAGAGGGGGACAGTCAACATGAAACGCATGTGAAGAAAACAAACTGGGGGGGGTATTTAAAGGAGGCGTGTTTATGATAGATTTGCCTTTCATTCATATTCATTTGCTCTCGCTCTCACTCTCTCTCTCTCTCTCTCTCTCTAAACCTAGTCATCCCCAAATGTCTCATTCCAATGTCTGGCACCTCTGTCTAAGCCTTTGCGTAGAGGGGGAAGGAGGGATGGAAGGAAGATGGAAAGAATGGAGGGAGGGGTGTGGAGAGGTGGAGTGGTAGAGAGGGAGTGATAAGGGATGAAGAGGGAGAAAGAAGGGATGAAGGGAGGTGTGGTAAAATGTAGTAGAGGGTGATGACACTCTTCTCAACACCATGCAGGCCCTCAGCCAGCCCTAATACAGGGAACCTGCTAATTAGAGAGAGGGTGGTGTGTGGGAGTGTGTGTGTGTGTTTTCCGTCATTCAGGGGATCCCCTTTGCCATGTTGAGGTTGGCGTGCCTTGGGAGGACGAGAGCGGTGGTGATGGTGTTTAACAAAGTATGGAACTGTAGTAATTGTAAATGTATTGCTCTAGGCATAGTGCCCTTAGTTCTTAGTGCCATTAGTCTACACCTGCTCTCCTTCTCCCATGTACACTACCGTTCAAAGGTTTGGGGTCACTTAGAAATGTCCTTGTTTTTGAAAGAAAAGCACATTTTTGGTCCATTAAAATAACATAAATTCGATCAGAAATACAGTGTAGACATTGTTAATGTTGTAAATGACTATTGTAGCTGGAAACAGCTGATTTTTTATGCAATATCTACATAGGCGTACAGAGGCCCATTATCAGCAACCATCACTCCTGTGTTCCAATGGCACGTTGTGTTAGCTAATCCAGGTTTATCATTTTAAAAAGCTAATTGATCATTAGAAAAACCTTTTTGGAATTATGTTAGCACAGCTGAAAACTGTTGTGCTGATTAAAGAAGCAATACAACTGGCATTCTTTAGACTAGTTGAGTATCTGGAGCATCAGCATTTGTGGGTTCGATTACAGGCTCAAAAAACGCGTCAATCTATTCTTGTTCTGAGAAATGAAGGATATTCCATGCGAGAAATTGCCAAGAAACGGAAGATCTCGTATAACGCCGTGCACTACTCCCTTCACAGAACAGCGCAAACTGGCTTTAACCAGAATAGAAAGAAGAGTGGGAGGCCCCGGTGCACAACTGAGCAAGAGGACAAGTACATTCAAATGTCTAGTTTGAGAAACAGACGCCTCACAAGTCCTCAACTGGCAGCTTCATTAAATAGTACCCGCAAAACACCAGTCAACAGTGAAGAGGCGAATCCGGGATGTTGGCCTTCTAGGCAGAGTTGCAAAGAAAAAGCCATATCTTCCTCTGTCCAGGGCATTCTACCAGATAATTGTAAAACCTGGACAATGTCTCGTTGGCCTAATGTTATATCCTAATTTGACTTTGTGCAGGTCATGTTGTTCTTCACATTACCGTGTCTGTTAAACACATACTATATAAAATAAAATTGTCACATGCACAGGATATAGAAGGTGTAAACGGTACAGTGAAATGGTTACTTGCATAGTGGAGTCTTTTGCTAGCTAGTTAGTTAAACATTGAACCAGAATACCAACTCATAACGTTACTACCCTGCATGATTCTACATGCAGCTAAAGCTAACCAACTAGCTATGTTCAATGTTAGCTAGCTAGCTAACATTAGGCTATAACAAACAATGCAAATGGCTCTGAGATATTAATAATATTACTACACAGATCATAGACGTAACATTAGCTAGCGAGCCAGCCAACTAGCGTTAGCTAGCTAGTTAACGAAATGCTTTAACTTGCAATGAAAACAACTTTCTGATCAAATTTGAAACGTATAATATATGAAAATGTAGCTAGCTAGACTCTCTTACCCATATACAACTCTTCTCCTTATCTGTCATGGGGGGATGCCATGGTTGCTCTTAGTTTGAAGATATTATCTGGAGACAGATGCTTTAGACAGTGCCTTCAGAAAGTATTCACACCCCTTGACTTTTTACACATTTTGTTACATTACAGCCTTATTCTAATATGGATTTTAAAAATATATCCTCAGCAATCTACACACAATATTCCATAATGACAAAGCAAAAACAGGCTTTACGATATTTTTGCTAATTTATAAAAAAAAAAAATAGAAATACCTTGTTTACTTAAGTATTCAGACCCTTTGCTATGAGACTTGATATTGAGCTCAGGTGCATCCTGTTTCCATTGATGTTCCTTGAGATGTTTCTACAACTTGATTGGAGTCCACCTGTGGTAAATTAAATTGATTGGAAATGATTTGGAAAGGCACACACCTCTCTACATAAGGTCCCACAGTTGACTGTGCATGTCAGAGCAAAAACCAAGCCATGAGGTCTTAGGGATTGTCCGTTGGGCTCCAAGACAGGATTGTGTCGAGGCACAGATCTGGGGAAGGGTACCAAAACATTTCTGCAGGAAGACTCTTCCTATAGCTGGCCGCCCGGCCAAACTATGCAATCGGGTGGGAAGGGCCTTGGTCAGGGAGGTGACCAAGAACCTGATGGTCATTCTGACAGAGCTTTAGAGTTACTCTGTGGAGATGGGAGAACCTTCCAGAAGGACAACCATCTTTACAGCACTCCACCAATCAGGCATTTATGGTAGAGTGGCCAGACAGAAGCCACCCCTCAGTCAAAGGCACATGACAGCGCACTTGGAGTTTGCCAAATGCACCCTAAAGACTCTCAAACTATGATAAACAAGATTGAACTCTTTTGCCTGAATGCCAAGCGTCACGTCTGGAGGAAACCTGACACCATCTCTATGGTGAAGCGTGGTGGTGGCAGTATCATGCTGTGGGGATTTCTTTCAGCGGCATGGACTGGGAGCTTCTTGATGAGAAGCTCCCAGCTTCTTACAGAGAGCTTCTTGATGAAAACTTGCTCCAGAGCGCTCAGGACCACAGACTGGGGTGAAGGTTCACCTTGTAACAGGACAACAACCCTAAGCACACAGCCAAGACAACGCAGGAGTGGCTTCGGGACAAGTCTCTGAATGTCCTTGGGTGGCCCAGCCAGAGCCCGGACTTGGACCCGATCGAACATCTCTGGAGAGACCTGAAAATAACTGTACAGCAACGCTCCCAATCCAACCTGACAGAGCTTGAAAGGATCTGCAGAGAAGAATGGGAGAAACTCCCCAAATACAGGTGTGCCAAGCTTATAGCGTCATACCCAAGAAGACTCAAGGCTGTAATCACTGCCAATCACTGAATACTGATATAAATGTGATATTTCAGTTTTACATGTTTAATACACAACTTTCAAAAGTTTGGGGTCACTTAGAAATGTCCTTGTTTTCCATGAAACCATACATGAAATGAGTTTCAAAATGAATAGGAAATATAGTCTAGACGTTGACAAGGTTATAATGATAATGATTTTTAATTGAAATAATAATTGTGTCCTTCAAACTTTGCTTTCGTCAAAGAAGAATTTGCAGCAATTACAGCCTTGCAGACCTTTGGCATTCTAGTTGTCAATTTGTTGAGGTTATCTGAAGAGATTTCACCCAACAAGTTGGATTGGCTTGATGGGCACTTCTTACTTACCATACAGTCAAGCTGCTCCCACAACAGCTCAATAGGGTTGAGATCCGGTGACTGTGCTGGCCACTCCATTATAGACAGAATACCAGCTGACTGCTTCATCCCTAAATAGTTCTTACATAGTTTGGAGCTGTGCTTTGGGCCATTCTCCTGCTGTAGGAGGAAATTGGCTCCAATTAAGCACCGTCCACAGGGTATGGCATGGCATTGCAAAATGGAGTTATAGCCTTCCTTTTTCAAGATCCCTTTTACCCTGTACAAATCTCCCACTTAACCACCACCAATGCACCCCCAGACCATCACATTGCGTCCACCATGCTTGACAGATGGCGTCAAGCACTCCTCCAGCATCTTTTCATTTGGTCTGCGTCTCACGAATGTTCTTCTTTGTGATTCGAACACCTGAAACTTAGATTTGTCTGTCCATAAAAAAAAATGTCAATCTTCCTCTGTCCACTGTCTGTGTTCTTTTGCCCATCTTAATCTTTTCTTTTTATTGGCCAATCTGAGATATGGCTTTTTCTTTGCAACTTTGCAACTCGGCCGTAATCCCGGAGTCGCCTCTTCACTGTTGACGTTGAGACTGGTGTTTTGCGGTTACTATTTAATGAAGCTGCCAGTTGAGGACTTGTGAGGCGTCTGTTTCTCAAACTAGGCATTCTAATGTACTTGTCCTCTTGCTCAGTTGTGCACCGGGGCCTCCCACTCTTCTTTCTATTCTGGTTAAAGACAGTTTGCGCTGTTCTTTGAAGGGAGTAGTACACAGCGTTGTACGAGATCTTCCGTTTCTTGGCAATTTCTCGCATGGAATATCCTTCATTTCTCAGAACAAGAATAGACTGATGCGTTTTTTGAGCCTGTAATCGAACCCACAAATGCTGATGCTCCAGATACTCAACTAGTCTAAAGAATGCCAGTTGTATTGCTTCTTTATTCAGCACAACAGTTTTCAGCTGTGCTAACATAATTGCAAAAGGGTTATCTAATGATCAATAAGCTTTTTAAAATTATAAACTTGGATTAGCTAACACAACGTGCCATTGGAACACAGAAGTGATGGTTGCTGATAATGGGCCTATGTACGTCTATGTAGATGTTCCTTAAAAAATCAGCAGTTTCCAGCTACAGTAGTCATTTACAACATTAACAACGTCTACACTGTATTTCTGATCAATTTGATGTTATGTAATTAGACAAATTATTTGCTTTTCTTTCAAAAACAAGGACATTTCTAAGTGACGCCAAACTTTTGAACGGTAGTGTACATTTGCTTAAATTTCTAAAAACCTGTTTTTGCTTTGTCATTATGTGGTATTGTTTGTAGATTGATAAGGGACATTTTTTTTTAATAAGGCTGTAACGTAAGAACATGTGGAAAAAGTCAAGGGGTCTGAATACATTCCGAATACACTGTACAATAGCCTTCTGTGTTGTCTCTTCGACTCCCTTTGCATTTGCAATTAAAACGCCTGAATTTTCTCCACCTCCTTAGCTATCATGCCCTGCTTCCACCAGGCATTCCAGAAAGTGATATCTTTCAAAAAATCTGCTTTAGAAAGGATTACCTACACATACTAAGCAGCTCATGTTATAGAAAAACCGTGCAACATGGCAGACCAATCCGAAATCATCTCTCGGCATGTCCAGCCCATCCATTATGTCAGCCAATCATGGCTAGCGGGATGGTTCATATCTTTTTCCATGGCTAAACTAACTAGGCTCGTAATTTCAAATATTCATTCAGATTTACAGATGGCATAACGGTTTGTTATTAAGGCACATGAAAGTTCACATGTTCAAGAAGGCATTTCTACCCAAAAAACGCATTTTGATAAAAAAAATGTAATAATATGTTCATATGCCTCTCCTGTGAAGTAGTGATGCGCGACATATGCCAAGTTTCCTGAAACCAGTCACATTTACACCATTGGCTCCAGCCATAAATCTGTAAGTCTCTGCTCTCTCTTTGCTTTGATCTGTGGTTATGTTTTAGTTCTGTCTAGCTGGTGTCCAGTCGTTGGGCTATAGCCAACCACCACGGTTATGGCTGGCAAGCTAGGCTAATAGCTAGTTTTGGTTGGCTAGCTAGCTTTATGGATACGAGAGCTATATGCAGTTAACATTATTTTGATAACTGGTAAGATGAGAAAAAATAAGAAATCCACACACTGCTCTTGCTAGTATCACTGCTCTTTAATGAGGTTCACGTTTCGGCCTCAAGCTCGGACGAAGGTCTTGAGGCCGATACATAAAGATTATTAAAGAGCAGTGATTCTAGCAAGAGCAGTGTGCAGGTTTCTTCTTTTTTCTCATCTTATTCAACTGTTATCATGCACCTGCAAAAAAGATAGCTCAGGTGTGCGAGTGCCTTTTGAATTTTGGATAACTGGTAAAATGGCATCATTTATTATACTTTAATGTAGCTGTAAGCTAGGTGTTGATAGCAACTGCTATAATGGTCAACAATGAGGAAATTCACTTACACACTGGAATAAGCACTTAACTTTAGATAGCGCTATTATGAGTGTTGTACAAGTCCACTCTCTCTCGGCAGTCAATGGCTGGTTCGGTAGTTAGTGGATAACTCAGTAGTCGATGCCTGGCTGCCCTGCTCTCCCTCACTCGGTAGCCTCTCCGCTGCGTCGGGTGTCCCCCCCCTGGTTGTAGTCGTGGGTGACAACAAACCGACAATTAGAGCATATACTGATCAACAATTAGAGCAGTAGCAGTCGGTGCCGCTTCAGATTAGGGAGTTTATTTGTTATTTTTATGTATGGTCTTGTTTCAATTACAGCATATTGGATGACTGTCATTCATATTCCATTCACCCAGCTCAATGTAACAATGATAGGTTTCGGCTACTATGTGAAACGCGAACCATCATGAGGTTACTATAACCTAGCCTACAATTGAAAGTTTATAATTTAGGTGCACAGGTTGAGACAAATTGGAATAATCAAGGTGACAGACAGTGGCACATTCAATAACGCACACTCATACCTGTATTTACTAGCTGATCTAGGGTATAATCATTAATCCACAGTTCCGTTTTGCAACAAACACGAGATTTTCTATTGGACAAATTCCAGTTTGTCCGTCCCTGTTTCGTTCCGTTTTCTTCCATTTAAGAATTGTTTTGCAACAGAATCAGTGGAATGAATACACCCCTGACCACCCACACACACACACACACACACACACACACACACACACACACACACACACACACACACACACACACACACACACACACACACACACACACACACAGTTCACTTTCATAGCAACCACATACAAACAACATCATCACTTTGCTCTTTGTATAATTCCTTTTCGCTTCTGCACTCTCTCCTCCTATCACCTTTTCCCTTCACTTGTGGACTTCATTGCACAACACATCAGTTGTCTGTGAGCAGTCAAAAAAAACATTCCAAGCCAAACCTTCATATCATAACTGCTAACCACTAGACACAGGCTATATCGTTGTCACCATATTAGCTAACGTCATAGTCAACAAAGCTACTAGAACTAACATTAGTAAACCCACAATCCAATACATATGCACAATTATGCGGTACAGTGTACAGCAAGCAGTTAAGCAGTTACACCGGCAGGCCCCGGTGGCAATAAATGAATAAAACCGAAAGCTTACCGTGACTTGGAATTGTTGCAATGTTGTTAGCTTTAGCATGCTAGCTAGGCGGAATACAGCAAAATATACCTCTCTCTGCTGCTTCTCCATAACTTTCGAAGAAACTCATTTGTCCACTACTCACCACATTGTATGCATTGCAGTGCTAGCTAGCTGTAGATTCATTATCTGATCCATTGATTGGATGAACAACATGTCAGTTCATGCTGCCTCAGCTCTGATTGGTTGGAGGACGTCCTCTGGAATTCGTCATAATTACTATGGAAGGGGGTGAGAACCATGAGCCTCCTATATTTTGTATTGAAGTCAATGTACCCAGAGGAGGACGGAAGCTAGCTGTCCTCTGGCTACACCATGGTGCTATCCTAGAGAGTGCTGTTGAGGCTATTGTATTTAGTATAATTTTATCTTCGCTCTTTCGCCCTCTCTATCTCGCTCTTTCTCTGACGCTCTCTCTTTCTTTCTCTCGCTCTCTCTGCTCCCTCACCTCTATCCTAATGACAACATCTTTTCATTTTCAATGTGTGTGCGTGCGTGCATGTTGGGGAGGTGAAATCCATGTTGATAAATCATGTGGTCTATGGCTCAGGCCTGTGTTTATCTCCCTCTGTCAGGGGAGTTTGAAGGGCTGAGATACCACTCACACACACACTGGTCCCTGGTACCTGAGATGCCTCACTATTCCTAACCCCCGTTTTTCCTTCCCTATCTTCTCCCTCCCTCCCTCCCTCCCTCCCTCCCTCCCTCCCTCCCTCCCTCCCTCCCTCCTGCCTCTCTGACTCTCTCTCTGACTCTCTCTCCCTCCCTCTTCAATCTCTTAGTGAAATGTGCTGATTACCACTACAGCTGACTAATGGACATTAGGGTGGACACAAACACACACATTCCCACTCACAAGTAGCCTTTCACACAGATAATGAAACGTTTCAGTGTGTGTTTATTTGTCCTTCTGCTAGGTTTCACACATTATGTAGAGTGTCTGCATTTACATGTGTGTGTTGACACGTGATCATGAGTGTGTGCTTCAACACTACTGGTGACAGTTGGGAGTGCCACCGCATGACATTGTGGCCTCATTGAAAAGAGTGCGTGCATGCGTGCATGTGTGTCACTGACTGAATGGGGCGGTGGGTAAGGAGACAGATTGCGTTTTAACAGCCATCACTGTCATCTAAAACAGTTGTCCTCTTCCCATTCCCTTTGAAAAGACTGCCTCTGCTTTGTCTCTCTCTCAAGACCAAGAGAGAGAGGGAGAGAGAGAGAAGTAGAGGGGAGGGGGGGGGGGGGGGGTGGAGAGAGGGTAAGAGGAGAGAGAAACTGACTGACTGAAAGACAGAGGTTGGTGAGGGAGAAGAAATAGAAAAATGCAAATAGAGGTTAAGGGAAGGGAGAGGTAGGAGAGGAGAGACAGATTAATAGATAACAAAGGAGCAAGACACGCCCCTCTCTCTCCTTTCCTTGTCTCTTACCTTCCTGTCTTCTCTATATCCTCCCTCTGTCCTCCCTGCTCCTCTATCCCCATCTCTTTCCTCTCGAGCCCCCACCCACCCTCTCTCCTCCCTCTCTTTCCCCTCTCTTCCCCTCTCCCTCCTCCCCTCATCCATCCTCTCTCCCCTCTCAACCTCCCGTCTCTCCCTACCTCTCATCTCTCCTCCCTCCCCCCTCTCTACCATGTTGGGTGTTATCAGTCAGTGCAGAGATAAGGCTGTTATCTCAGTGTGCCAGGGCTTTGACACCCCGCTCTAATGCATATTAACTTCACTCATCTTCTCATCAATTCACACAAATTATGAATTTGGTGAAGGGTTAACATTCAGTCATTGGTGGGATTCAAACACACAGAAAGTCTGCTACCAAAAGTGTGTGCTTAGATTATTTTTTTCTTCCAAAAGACAAGTATGCAAATCACATGTACAATGCCTTCAGAAAGTATTCACACCCCTTCACTTTTTGTGTTGCAAAGTGGGATTCAAATGGATTTGCAATTTTTTTGTCAAGGAACTACACAAACTATTATAATGTCAAAGTGGAAAATAAAAAAATATGAACAATAAAACACTCAAATATCTTGATTAGATAAGTGTTAAACCCCCTGAGCCAACACATGTTAAAATCACCTTTGGCAGTGATTACAGCTGTGAGTCTTTCTGGGTAAGTCTCTAAGAGCTTTGCATACCTGGATTGTACAATATATGCACATTATAATTGTTTTAATTCTTCAAGCTCTGGTTGTTGATAATTGCAAGACAAACATTTAAGTCTTGCTATAGATTTTCAAGTCTATTTAAGTCAAAACTGTAACTAGGCCACTCAAGCATGCGCAGACCAGCTGGCTGGAGTGTTTACAGACATATTCAATCTCTCCCTATCCCAGTCTCGCCCCATAGCACTCACTTCTGTCATCATGAAGTGCTTTGAGAGACTAGTCAAGGATCATATCACCTCTACCTTACCTGCCACCCTAGACCCACTTAAATTTGCTTACCGCCCCAATAGGGCTCTCCAGAGGGTGCCGCGGTCTTCCCAACGCATCATCGGGGGCAAACTACCTGCCCTCCAGGGCACCTACGGCACCCGATGTCATAGGAAGGCCAAAAAGATCATCAAGGACATCAACCACCCGAGCCCATGCCTGTTCATCCCGCTATCATCCAGAAGGCGAGGTCAGTACAGGTGCATCAAAGCTGGGACCGAGACAGCTTCTATCTCAAGCCATCACTAGCACCCTAGAGGCTGCTGCCCTATATACTGTACATAGACTTGAAATCACTGGCCACTTTAATAATGGAACACTAGTCACTTTAATAATGTTTACATATTTTGCCATAAAAAATGTCATATGTGTATTTACTGTATTCTATTCTATTCAATTATACTGCGTTCTCGTCTATGTCACTGCTCCTCCAAATATTTATATATCCTTGATTCAGTTCCTTTACTTTATATTTGTGTGTATTATGTTTATGGTTATGAAATTGTTAGATATTACTTGTTAGATATTACTGCACTGTTGGAGCTAGAAACACAAGCATTTCGTTACACTCGTAATAACATCTGCTAAACATGTGTATGTGACCAATAACATTTGATTTGATTTGTTGTCTTGGTAAGCAATTTCAGTGTATATTTGGTATTGTGTTTTAGGTTATTGTCCTGCTGAAAGGGGAATTTGTCTTCCAGAATCTGGTGGAAAGCAGACTGAACCAGGTTTTCCTCTAGGATTTAGCCTGTGCTTTGTTCGGTTCCATTTTATTTTTATCCAAATAAAAACTCCCTAGTCCTTGTCGATGACAAACATACCCCTAACATGACGCACACCACCACCATGCTTGAAAATATGAAGAGTGGTACTCATTGATGTGTTGTGTTGGATTTGCCCAAAACTTTGTATTTGTATATCCGGCCGTGATTGGGAGTCGCATAGGGTGGCGCACAATTGGCCCTCCGTCATCCAGGTTTGGCCGGGGTAGGCCGTCGTAGGCCGTCATTGTAAATAAGAATTTGTTCTTAACTGACTTGCCTAGTTAAATAAAGGTTAAATAAAATAAATAAATAAAAGTATTCAGGACATACAGTTCACATCTTTTTCATCTTTACTTTATTACCTTATTGCAAACAGGATGCATGTTTTGGAATATTTTTATTCTGTACAGGCTTCCTTTTCACTCTGTCATTAAGGTTAGTTATAGAGTAACTGCAGTGCTTGGACTGAAATAGGTGCCGGTACTCATTTTGGGTGCCGGTACTGTTTATCTTTAGGTGCAGGAGCTACACAATACTTTTGAGCTAATATTCTATAAGAGGAACAGGAGCTCAAGCAGTAGAAAATGTGAGGTGCCGGTACTCTGCTACGGTTAGCTCCTGCCGAAGTCAAGCACTAAGTAACTGCAATGTTTTGATCCATCCTCAGTTTTCTCCTATCAAAGCCATTCAGCTCTGTAACTGTTTTAAAGTCACCGTTGGCCTCATGGTGAAATCCCTGAGCGATTCCCTTCCTCTCCGGCAAATGACACCTGTATCTTTATAGTGACTGGGTATATTGATACATCATCCAAAGTGTAATTAATAACTTCACCATAATGAAAGTGATAATGAATGTCTGCTTTTTTTCTATTTTTTACCCATCTACCAATAGGTGCCCTTCTTTGCGAGGCATTGGAAAACCTCCCTGGTCTTTGTGGTTGAATCTGTTTGAAATTCACTTCTCAACTGAGGGACCTTACAGATAATTGTACGTGTGGGGTACAGAGATGAGGTAGTCATTATAAAATCATGTTAAACACTACTGTTGCACACAAAGTAAGTTCATGCAACTTATGTTACTTCTTAAGCAGATTTTTACTCCAGAACTTATTTAGGCTTGCCATGACGAAGGGGTTGAATATTTTTTTACTCAAGACATTTCAGCTTTTCATTTTTAATTAATTTGTAAAAATGTCAAAAAACATTATTCCACTTTGACATTATGGGGTATTGTGTGTAGGCCAGTGACACAAAATCTATATTTTATCAATTTTAAATTCAGGCTGTAAACACAAAACAATGTAGAAAAAGTAAAGGGGTGTGAATACTTTCTGAAGGCACTGTAATTGTCAGATTTGTACAGTGGTTTTCCATTTTTTCTCAATAAAAGTTTTGGTTTTTAGAAACATTTCTTGTAAAAGAGAACAAACTTTACACTGATTAGTAGAATGCTGCACGGTAAGTATGGTTACGCAACTGATTAGACAACCTACTGTTACACTGTACTCGCTGAGTCTAGAGGCCCTAGGATTGCCTAATGGTTTTGTAACCTGACTGGGTGTGTGCGTTAACTTGAAAGTATGTATGTGCGGTCTATGTTGTGCGTGTGTGCCTGGGGACAGCGGGTTTGCTTATCAGGGATCTAGGGGGACAGCTCTGGTGTGACTCCATGGTCAGGCCAGTCAAAGTGGGTCGTTGATGTTAAGTTGGTGAAAAACAATAAAACTCCAAAAGGGCAAGTCAAATGAAAGATACAAAATCAAAAGCTCCGCGGGTCGGGAGATCCCACTCCTTTAGTTCTGTAATTCCTTCCACCTGTGCAAACCGAAGAACCGCTGACTAACTGTGGCCTACCTTACTTACCTATTTAAAACATAACAGTATGCATAATGCTCTCCTTCTCTAAAATTGGGACCTCAAGATCTACAGCACTGCTGATTTTCATCTTCCTGATTCAGACTTGGGACAGCAGATGAGTGGACTCTATGGCCAATTAGTGGCAATTAACTACCAGATAGAAAGAAAGTGCAGACCTAGTGCAGACATAGTGTTCAATGGGTTTGACTGGACTTCCAAACTGATTCACCCTCACACTAGCACCATGTATGACCACTTCATTCATTGTTTTCTTATTTGACATTTACTGAAACATATTTTATGCTGTTTCGCGTTTAAGCTTAGGTCCATAATGTATGTTTGTCATTTCTGAACACCTCTACCTCATTTGGCAAGGTCAAGTCCAAAGCACAGACACAATGAATCAGAGGTGAGACAGACTACCTCTTCCTCATCACTTCTACTCCTCTTTTCTCCATCTCTCTCTCCTTCCCTCCCTCTCCCTCATTCTCTCCCCCCTTCCCCCTCTCCTTCCCTCCCTATCTTTCTGTGGCTGGTTCATGGGTCAGCAGGCGACAGGGCCTGAGCGGGGAGATAAGAGGGGACAGAATAGCATTACTACACCCAGCCCTCAGTGGCCTGACACTGGGGTGATGGACAGACAGAAGGCTGGGTGGGGGGCTAGAGGGATGGAGGAAGAGCGGGCTGGAGGGGTGGAAGAAGAGGGGGCTGGAGGGGGTACTAATCTGCCTTCGTTTGAAGCTCATAATACATTATCGATAATCATCTTTACACGCTCACACACACACACAGTACATCCCCCCCTACACACACAGACACACCATGCACACATACAGCCGCCTCCTCCCCTCCACCCCCATGTGGATATCAGGCCAGTGCAGAGGGGCTCAGCCCGCTGATAGCAGCTCCTCTTGGGGTTAGGGGTGGTGAGGAGAGCCCTGGGAGAAGCAGGAATGGAGAGAGGCTTACCCTGCCTGTCCAACCTGATGCAGAAGGCAGGGGTTACAAAGGCCAGTGGGGTCACTGGGGGATTGGTCAGGGGGTAAGGGGGAATGGGAGAGATTTGGAAGGGGTTACTGTCTGTGTACTGAAGGAGTCTGGGTGTGGTTTTGTCTTGGTATGGGGTGTTTTGAGCGGTTACGGTGAGGACGGTTGTAGTTTTAATTGCAGATGGACGTTCCAGTAAATTAAAAGTGATTTGTGTGTAGAGGTGAAATTCTAATTGAAATTGAGGTTTGGGCCATTGATATGATTTCTATTTTTAAGTGTTCCATAATAGAAAATCAACCAATTATGGAGACACTTCCATCATCAACCCAATCTCAATTTACCCTCCTGCTGTTAGATAATGTGGAGCATATGTGTGTGTGAAGGTATCACTGTGTTTAGAGATAAACTGTGTGTGTGTGTGTGTGTGTGTGTGTGTGTGTGTGTGTGTGTGTGTGTGTGTGTGTGTGTGTGTGTGTGTGTGTGTGTGTGTGTGTGTGTGTGTGTGTGTGTGTGTGTGTGTGTGTGTGTGTGTGTGTGTTGTGTGTGTGTGTCTGTCTGCCGGCTCCTTCTTACCATGGCAGAAATCATTTATTTTATTTTCACTTAACTTTCCTAGACCCCCTCCCTTCCCTGACCAATCTCTCCATCACTCTCCCTTCCTCTCCTCCTGCTTCCTTCTCTCCTCTCTCCCTCCCTCCTTGTCTTATCCTCTTCCACCTGCCTCATTCCTTTTCCCTCTACCTTCTTTCTCCCCCTTTTCTCCCAACTTCCCCCTCTCCTTCCCCATTACCTCTTCCCTCCCTCCCCCCTGCCTCCTCCCCCCTACTCTTCATCTCAGCTCCTACTTTCTTATCTCAGCACCGCCGTTCTCAGTAATTATTATTACGCGCGGCAGAGATAATTCGAAAGCTGTGAGGAGAAAGAGGAGAGAAAAGAGAGGGATGAAAGAAAGAGTGGCGGAGGCTTCCTGGGCTGTGCAGCTCTTATCTGACCTTGGCCAGAACAACTTATTGTTAGGCAAATCTCATGTGTGGAAAAATGGAGCGCGCGAGAGAGAGAGACGGAAAGGGAGAGGCACGTTGGGATAGCGGCAGGGAAACTGGGTGTTTTATGGAGCGATAGCAGAGGGAGAAAGGTGGCGAGAAAAAGAGAGGGATAGAGGCATAAAAGAGAACGGAGGGGTGAAACCAGTCAGACAGAGATGGAGGAAGGGATGGAGGGAGAGAGGTGGGAGAGGTAAGCAAGAGCGAGGTATGGGGGAGGTGTATATTTTTTTAACAGCGAACTGGAGTAGACACTCTTTGCAGTGTGTCAATAAATCCCAGTGTTGAAGAGGGGTAATATAAAATCAATTCACACTGTCTGGGGAAAGGAGCGTGCTCAAATTTGTCAATGCAAAATTAGTCATTTTCACCCCTCTGTGTGTGTGTGTTTGATTTTGCTATTCTTGTGGGGACCAGAAGTACTGATCCCCACAAGAAAAAAGGCTATTTTAGGCTTCAGGGTTACAATTAGGACTTTGAATGTGAATCTTCTTTATTAAACCCTTATTTTACCAGATAACTTCACTGATAGCACATTCAAATTTACAGCAACAACCTGGGGAATAGTTACAGGTGAGAGGAGGGAGATGAATGAACCAATAAGAAGCTGGGAATGATTAGGTGGCCATGATGGTATGAGGGCCAGATTGGGAATTTAGCCAGGACACCAGGGTTAACACCCCTAGTCTTACAATACGTGCCACAGGATCTTTAGGGACCACAGAGAGTCAGGACACCCATTTAACATCCCATCTGAAAGACTGCACCCTACACAGGGCAATGTCCCCAATCACTGCCCTGGGGGATTGGGATATTTTTTTAGACCAGAGGAAAGAGTGCCTCCTACTAGCCCTCCAACACCACTTCCAGCAGCATATGGTCTCCCATCCAGGGACCAACCAGGACCAACCCTGCTCAGCTTCAGAGGCATGGGATGCAGGGTGGTATGCTGCTGGCTGAATCAATTGTTTGGTCCCCACAAGGCTAGTAAAACAACAGTAAAACAGAAATATAGCTAAAGTCAAGTCTTTTATTTCAGTCACTGATCTGGAGAAAGTTAAACGTTATTTTATTTCCTCACACCTAGATTACTGTAACTCTTTGTACACGTCTCAGTCAGAAATCACTCCATCGTCTATAGTTAGTTCAAATGCTGCATCTCGGCTTTTAACAGGCACCAGGAAATGTAACCATATCACACCTATTTTAGCTTCTCTACACTAGATACCAGTCACTTAATCACATTTAAGGCTAGCCTTTGTTTAGCCCCATCTTATATTTTTTATCTTTTATCTCCCTATGAGCCAGGCCGCAGCCTGAAATCCTCTAGCAGGGGACTGTTGAGCGTTCCAAAGTCTAGGTTGAAAAAGAAAAGAGACCAGGCATTTGTCATTAGAGTCATTAGACTTTGGAATGGTCTGCCAGGGACGATCAGGCTAGCAGACTCAGTACCTTTTTAAAATCCCAGCTGAAGACACACTTTTATAAAGATGCTTTCAATGTACAGTATGATTTCAATGCATGATTTTAATTAGCTATCTTTTTCATTCTCCTTCCTCCTCTCTTTGTTCAATTGACTTAGTACTTTTATTGTATTCTTTTATGATGTGAAGCACTTTGTTACCTGTATTGAAAAACGCTATACAAATAAAATGATTAATATTATTATTATTATTATTATAACTATTATTCAATACAGCCCACAACTGTAATACAAAGGACAGCATGTCCTTCAAAAAGTCTCTCACCCTATTTCTCTCTCTCTCGAATGAGTTTGTATCTGTGTGTGTGTGTGTGTGACAACAGAGACATCTGTGTCCTGGTTAGCACTCTGCAGAAGTCAAACTTGTCACCAAAGCAGAGTCAGAGGGGGACAGTCAACACAACACACATGTGAAGTAAACAAACATAACTCTCTGTCATTCACTCCTGTAGCTCTCTCTCTCTCTCTCTCTCTCTCTCTCTCTCTCTCTGTCCCTCTCTCTCTGTCCTTCTCTCCCTCTCCCCAATGTTCCTCTGTCACCACCAGAGCTCCTCAAACCCCCAAGTGAATGGCCCAAGCCCCTGTCAGCCTACTAACCTCCAGGATAAAGGGCCTGCCCAGGCCCCCATTGAGCCAGAGCCCTGATGTTCTCCATGACACTGGTCTGGGCAGGTATTGAGCGCAGGCCTCATTGTGAGTCCAGAGACAAAGGCAGGAGGTGAATGGAAAATGGCAGGGCTGACACCAACCAACCTAACAGACCCGGGGTTGCTCGCTCTGTTGTCACACACACACACACACACACACACACACACACACACACACACACACACACACACACACACACACACACACACACACACACACACACACACACACACACACACACACACACACACACACACACACACACACACAGTTGTATTCACACGTTCTACACACACACAACTACTCTCCCACACTCCTCATCAACCCTCTGAGACACTCTGCCCTTTGATTGCTGCCCCATCCACTCAACTACCTTCTCAGGACCCCCTGGCCCCTCATTCCTCCACCTGCCCCGCAGCCCACCCTAGACCAGCCCACCCCAGCCCAGCCTACCCCAGCCACACCACCAGCCCACCCCTGCCTCAAGCCCACCCAAGCCCTCCACTTGCTCCCCAGCCCTCCACCCAAGCCCTCCACCCACCCTCTAGCCCATCCCTGCCGCCCCCAGTCTATCCCTTCTCAGTCCACCCCAGCCCACCCCTGCCGCCTGCACCATTCAGTTCCTTTCCAACAGGGGAACAAACAAACAGAGCTGCCAGGGGTAATGAAGATGCCCCTGGGAATGGACATGGTGAAAGGAGCCCTACTACTTATTGATGTGGGATAGACTGGTGATTGAGAGAAACTCAGAGTGAGAGAAAGAACAGAGAGAAGAGGTGTGATCTGATGTGATGTGCTGTCTGTCCAGCACTGCTCAAGCAAAAAGGTGACAAACCCCCCCAATCAGATCAGTGAATCTCAGAGAGAACATGAAATTACCACCAGGATCTTTTGTTGTCTGAGTAGTGGTTCCTCACATTGATGTGTTCAGACTGGTGGCTTTAGACTGGACTTTCCCACACTGTGGACTGAGGATCACTGGCCAATGACCAATAGGTGCTATCATCAAGGTGACCTGCAGCCAAACGACATAGAACTCTCACATCACAGGGTTAACAGTGCTGATGGGTTAACTCAATGAAGAACTATTCGTTTGCACATATAAGGAGATATAGAATGTGACAAGAATGAAACATTGAATTAAAAAAAGGTGATAAACCAGGAATGATGTATTCCTCTTTCCGATTAGATTTGTGTATGCCACAAATGTGACAACTTGGTCTGTGATTTATCAATTAATTGTCTTTGTATGTAGGCTACATCCAACAGATTTCAGATGTTTGACAGGTTTAGAATGCTATACATCTACAGTAGTCTGCACGCTGCTATTTTTTCTTACATTGTAATTCGTTTTCAGAAACATGGACATGTTGGTAAAAGCATGTCTTATTATTAGCATAGTCTTTCACAGTCTTTGAAACATGCCGACTGTTGAATGTTGACCACTTGAAGAATGCTGCCTTGAAATAGTGGGTAGCTTTAATATTGCCTTACCTTGACTATTTTGTTACTACAAGTACATATTCTGTAATGTTTTATTGAACCTGTTTTGAGGATACAAAATAACACAAACCATCAGGCATAAGTGACATAAGCAGTCGTATACGGCCCGGCCGCAAGACTAAGAAGAGTAAAATACACCAGGTGCAATTTTGAAATTGTTTTTTCTTGTTATGTCAGTCACTGACAGACACTTAATTAGCCATGTCAGCTAACAATTTTTAGATTGGTAGTTAGTCTAGCCAGCTATCTAGATGAGATGGTAGATAGGTACTTTATTGATCCCAGAGGGGGACATTTCTTTGTCAAGCAGCTACAACAAAACATAGGGCAGGTGCAAAATGCCAGAACGAAAATACACAAAAAGCAGATACACGGTACATGATACAAAGAGCGGCAGTATGAAAAAGTATAGAAATACAAGATATCTGGGATATCTGGAGTGCAAAAAAGCTATTAAAAGACATTGCATAGTATGGGTGGTTGGCTGAATATGTACCCTATACATTGGTGGATGTTGGATGGTTACCTATACTATACAGGTCGATGGCAGAGAAATACTTCAATAGCTAAAAATGCATATGATATGAGCAAGGGTAATAATAGTTTACTTAATAGACAGACTGGTTAAATGAACAGGTAAGTGAATATTTTGCATGGTTAAATTAGCTGTACAGGTAAATATACAGTTATATTTACAGGTAAGTGAATACTTGCATGGTTACATAAACTGTACAGGTAAATGACAGGAAGAGATACTTAAATAGCTAAATGTGGGTATGATATAATTTGGGGTAATAATAGTTATTCCCTTACAATACAGTCCTTAGTGCGCAGGGTTTAATTACAGATAATTGCACGTATTGCACATTCGATATACTAAAAGCAATGAGAAAAGATGCAACTGACAGGATACTAATATGCATTCCTGAGTGAATGACTACGTAAGTTAAGTCCAAGAATTACTTGCAATATTGCACGTGATATGATATAACAACTGTACATCAGTACGTATATACAGACCTGAATGAATAAATAAGTCCTGAGTGAATGAGTGATTACGGACCAGAGTTACTCACGGATGCATAAATTGCATAATTTTTCAACTAGGTCCTAGCACCCCAACAGGAAGGACCTCCTGTAGCGCTCTCTGGCACACCGTGGTGGGATCAGTCTGCGACTGAAGGTGCTCCTCTGCGTCATAACCATGGCATGCAGAGGGTGGGTGACGTTGTCCATGATGGCAGCAGTTTGGCCAGGATCCGTCTCTCCGCCACCTCCTCTAGAGTGTCAAGGCTCATCCCCAGGACAGAGCTAGCCTTCCTGATCAGCTTATTTACCCGAGAAGCATCACCAGCTTTTATGTTGGCTCCCCAGCACACCACTGCAAAAAAGATGGCACTGGCCACCACAGACTGGTAGAAGGTATGCAGTAGTTTACTGCACATGTTGAAGGACCTGAGCCTCCTCAGAAAGTAGAGTAACTTGTAGTAATCATGGCCGAATACTGACTGGACACGCAGGGCACGTTCCCAGGGGTCCAGACCTCCAGGGGGCTCCCATTGATTTTGTCAGTCATTCAGATCATATTAACATGGCATAAGTCATTACAAAATGTGTAGAATTTTAGCTTTATAATTGCTAAAATGTCCCTCCGCTCCTTGGCAAAAATGTGGAGAACTGCAGGATTAACTTTAGTTAAAATTAACTTTAAAACTTAAATTCTCCCCACTGTCAAGAGGGAGGCCACAATTGTTTTTGCCACGAGATGGGGGCCCCCCAATCAAATCTCGCTTAGGACCCCCAAAAGGCTAAAGAAGGCCCTGCAAACCATAGAGCTACAATAGAGTCTTCTTGGTCCTTATTTAAAAGAACTGAACACAATCGACTCCTGCATGGTATCTTAATGGTGTTTGAAACAAAAGAGTGATTATTAGGTTATTACCACGTAATTAAAGTGTTTACCATGCCAGGCAACTAGAGGACTGTAAAGTGGGCCAACGGTAGGGTAGCCACACCAGTAGCGGTCGGTGCCATTTAAGATGAAGGAGAACGTTTACTTTTTGAGCATGGCCTTATTTCTATTACAGCATATTGGATGACTGTCATTCATTTTCCATTCACCCAGCTCAATGTAACATTGAGAGGTTTAGGCTACTTACTGCTGTCAGGCTCTGGCCACAGAGAAGCTTTGCTTCTCTATATTTCTATGGTCAGAGTCTGGCAGATCTATTATTTCTACTTCTGTGTGGTGTTGTGTGTGGGATCCCTAATTAGAGGCAGCTGCTATGCATTACCTCTAATTAGGGATCCTACTTATATGTCTGTGTTCCACTCCCTTGGCGTGGTTCATTGTTGTATGTTGTCCCGTGTTCGTGCTACGTGTGTTTCTATTATTATATTGCAGTTGTTATTTTGTATGGTTCGCATCAGTATAGTTTATTCATTTAATAAACGATGTCGAACTATCGCTACGCTGCGCCTTGGTCTCTCTACACACCCGAACGTGACAACTGCACATTATACTAACATTTTCCCTATACCCATTATGAGGTTGCTACAACCTAGCCTATTAATGAACGTTTACAACAGGTTGAGAGAAAAATGTGAGTAATCAAGGTGACAGTGACACATTTAATACCATCTTGCACACTCTAGCCTACATCTAGCTGATCTAGGGTGTAATAATTTGTCCAACAGTAGCAAACAAGAGTTTCTACATTCAGCTATGTTTATCCCATTTGCTTCCGTTTAATCTTTTTTTCAACAGAATCGGTGGAATTAATGCACACACACCTGATCACATGCAAACACAGTTCACTTTCATAGCAGCCACAAACAAACATCATGATCACTTTGCTCATTGTATTCCTTTTTGCATCTACAAGCTTTCCTCCTCTCACCTTTTCCCTTCACTTGTGGACTTCAGTTCACAACACATCGGCAGCCTGTTAGCTAACGTCGTAGCTAGTCAACATAGCTACTAGAACAAATGCGTTAGTAAACCCGCTACAATCATGAAGTACAGTGTACAGTCAGAAAGCAATGTAGCAGTTACACAGGCGGGCCCCGGTAGCAATAACTTAATAAAACCAAAAACTTGCCTTGACTTGGAAGAGTTCTGGTGTTGGATAGCCACAGCCAGCTAGCTAACATAGCATCCCTGTCTGTTTGAACCGGGTGTTGGAGTAGGCTAACCTAGCTAGCTGCATTCACTAGCTAAGTAAGTGAAAGCGAAAGTGAAAATATTACAATGAGAAATATAGCTAGCTAGCTAGCTCTCTCTCTCTCTCTCTCTCTCTCTCTCTCTCTCTCTCTCTCTTGCTTCTCCTTAATTTTTGAAGAAATGTATTTGTTAAAAACTGTTGAACTATTGTTTTTCTCTCTCTTTGAGTCAACTACTCAACACATTTTATGCACTGTGCAGTGCTAGCTAGCTGTAGCTTATGCTTTCAGTACGAGATTAATTCTCTGATCCTTTGATTGGGTGGACAAATGTCAGTTCATGCTGCAAGAGCTCTGATAGGTTGGAGGACGTCCTCCGGAAGTTGACATAATTACTTCGTAAGTCTATGGAAGGGGGTGAGAACCAAGAGCCTCCTAGGTTTTGTATTGAAGTCAATATACCCAGGGGAGGACAGAAACTAGCTGTCCTCTGGCTACACCATGGTGCTACCCTACAGATTGCTGCTGAGGCTAATGTAGACCTTCATAGCAAAACAGTGTGTTTTAATAAATTATTTGGTGAGATGTGAATGTATTTAGTATAGTTTTATCTCAAAATTATAACTTTTTAAATGCTTTACTATTTGATTTTTATGAAATTCACTGAGGAGGATGGTCCTTCCCTTCCTCCTCTGAGAAGCCTCCACTGCTCCACACCTTCACATCTACACATACACAAATACACACATACACACCTACGCAAACACATACCCAGAGAAAATGACAGCTAGCGAGGCTTCATGATTTTGTCACTATTTACTGTCTAAAAGCGTTGGGTGATAGTGAAGGGCAGCTGCCAGTGGTGGACCTCTCTGTCTCTCTGGTAAATGACTGTCCCGATCGGCTCCTCTGTAGTAATTACCTAAATGGGCTCATTCAAAACCTCTTCATTGTCGAATCAGTTAATTAATTAGCTGTTTCACTGACAGGATAATGGTGAGAGCATGCTAAATAGATTAGTCTCGAACTTGATTTACTGTTGCAAGCCACCCCTTCTTTTTTTGTTTATCTCCCCCTCTCAATCTCCCTTTCTCTTATGCCTCTCTCTCTATTCTCTTTCTGTCTCTCTCTTCCTTGTTTATTTCTCTCTCTCTTTTGT
The DNA here is from genome assembly GCA_023634145.1 of Thymallus thymallus. NCBI lineage: Eukaryota > Metazoa > Chordata > Actinopteri > Salmoniformes > Salmonidae > Thymallus > Thymallus thymallus. Next base: position 22,424,230 of record CM042403.1, read on the forward strand.
TTTACCATCTATATGTATTTTACCGTCTATCAGCAACACTCCGTCTCTCTGAAACCCCCCTCACAGACATTAAACTCAACATCTGATAAGACAAAGATATTTTCCTGCTTCAGATGCACCTACTCTGACTTTTAGAGAGACTATGATGTACAGTGTGGGAGGAGGATGGATTGCACTTATGACACTACTGTAGTTAGTTCAAAGTAGTGTTTTTCTATGTAACGCTGTATCGTATAGGCTCTCTTAAACTATAGTTGTAACCAGGTGCAGGTGCAAATGTAAAAAATCAGGCCAAAGTAAGGGGATACCGGTTTGTCATTTCAAAGGATCGAAAGAGTGTGTCAGAGACACGAAGATAGAGAGAGGTGTGTTATTGAGAGAACTGGAATCACTTGATTAATCAACAAAGAGAAACAGGTCCCCCCCCTCCCTCTCTCTCTCTCCCTCTCTCTCTCTCTCTCTCTCTCTCTCTCTCTCTCTCTCTCTCTCTCTCTCTCTCTCTCTCTCTCTCAAAGCCCAATCAAAAAAGTGGTGGTGGCTCAGGGCCAAATCCTCTTGTTGCTCTGGTGGGAGCATGAAAAGCCAGGAGGGGAGTCTCCTTTTGTCCCCACAGAACAAGCCTAACACGCTTTCACAGGGACAAGGAATGGGAGAGCTGTTTTGGGGGAGCTGAGAAACAGCCAACAAGAGGTGCGAATGAGACGCCCATTCATCTCCTGAGCTTTACACTAATTCCCCCACCATCGCCTTTTCTTCCCTCTCGTCTGCTCCGCCACAAAACAACAAACAGGGATAAAGGAGTAAAAATAGGGGGATCTGGGGGGCTTAGGGCCACGTTGTAATCCCTCGCCACTTCTGACCCCTCAACACCCTGTAAGTCCCTGACCTCTTCATTGAAGGGCTGCGGTGTGCATCTATAGGACCGATGACCCTCCTACACACACATTTACACACACACATAATCAGAGACACATACACACACACACACAATCACACACACACTTAAAAAGCCAAGGAATTTGTTCTTTGGAGCCGCTCGCGGGTGAAGAGAAGGAGGGAGGGTGGTGAAAAGAGGGAGCCTGTGAGGAGTCTATAAGTAGGGCTAGCTCTGATCGTGTTTCTTTTCTCCCACCATTTAATTCGTCTTTAGAGGCCATCTCGTTAACATCATCTTCCCTCGCTTTTTTCCATCACCCCCCCCAACTCCAAGACTCGAGACCTCATCTCGCACCAAACTTCAAAGACCCTCTATTCTGCCAAAAGAGAAAGTCACCTCTTTCTTTCATTCTCTCTCCTCTTGCTCACTACTTTTTTCTTACAACAGCTTTATTTCTTTCTTCCTCTCCTCCTCTCCTCCTCTCCTCCTCTCCTCCTCTCCTCCTCTCCTCTCCCCTCCCCTAAGCACCCATGGAGAAATCATCATCTCACTTTCTGCGGCTGCTTTGCATCTGAAAAAAGAATAATTCGCTGAAGGCTGGGGAGGAATGGACAGAGAGAGGGAGGGAGGGATGGAGGGAGTACAGATCCTTCTCCCACACTGCGTTGCTGTCCCCCATCAGATCCAGAGGCTGAACACAGCATAATATATCACATTATGCATCTAGAAGAGATAACTCAGTAATCTCCATTGCAAGTTTATTTGTAAATCCTTGAAATTGTTCATGTTAGATTTTTCCCAAATGCCCCTTGCGGGTTTGAGTGGACTCATGCATACATGCGTGCACAAACGCATGCACCGGCACACACACACACACAAACTTAAAAATAGTCACTCATTCACTAAGCAACTGATGGTTAACAATGGGTCCCATTCACGCTCAATTCCACTCAGTTTATTCCCCATGAAATTCTAAATTCTATTTCAGTAATCTACGGCGGTACGTATAACCGTGAGGCGGAGACAGACAGGCTGAGCTATAGCATGTCTAAAGGTGCAGTGTGTAATCCTGTAATATGCAGAGAGAGCAGTTGGGAGAATTCATTCCCCTCTCCCCCTCTGCTCCCTCACCCTCCAGGACCCCAGCCTTCGATATACAGATAACACCCCCCCTGTTATCTCCATAGAACAGAGCCATTTAATACACTGACCCACCACCAATGCACAAACACACACAGAAATACACACACAAACACAGACACACACATAAACACAAACACATAAACACACAGACACACACACAGACAGAAACACACACACAGAAACACACATACAAATACAGACACAAACACACATAAACACACACAGGCACACAGAAACGCAGACAAACATATTGAAACATGTGGAATAGCAGACACACATGAAAAAAAGAATAGCCCCTTTAGGACCACCACATTTAAGTGTGTGTGTGTGTGTGTGTGTGTGTGTGTGTGTGTGTGTGTGTGTGTGTGTGTGTGTGTGTGTGTGTGTGTGTGTGTGTGTGTGTGTGTGTGTGTGTGTGTGTGTGTGTGTGTGTGTGTGAGACAGTATAGAATGCTATTGGTTTAGTCTGCGACAGCCTAGATTTTGGGGAATTATCTGGTGGGAATTATGACTGGTTTTTTATTTGATCTTTGATTCAATTCTGGCTTGTATCATGATTTGATCTGGCTTTATGTCCTTCTGGCTTTATGTCCTTAGATTTTGATTATGGTCTTGTTTATGGTTTTGTGTCAAATGTGGCCTGTTGTACATCCTGTAGCTGTAATGTTAATAATTCTGGTTATGTGTTTCATTCCTTGGCCCTGTACATATTCCTCTAGCTGTACTGTTGATTTTGTTGTGTGACGATTGTTTGCTCTAGATTCCGACCTGTTGTACTGTAGATCTTGGCCATTGTTTTGATTCTGGTATTGTGTTGATTCCAGTATTCTAGTGTTGGCTGTGGATGCAGCACTAGCTGATTCTGGTGTTGTGTTGATTCTTTCTCAGTCCTGTATCTGTACTGTTGATTCTGGTACAGTGTATAGTGTTGACTCTGGTGAGTGGCTAGCTGCTGCTAGGTGTTGATTCTGCTGTGTACATCTGCTGTCAGCTCTCCCAGCGGCCACCTGCTAAACGGGAAGTGTCTGGCTGGCGAAGGAGGGCTGTTTGTCCGCTTCCAAACATATTGATCTCCTGCAGAAGGGAAAACATTTGCAATGGCGTCCGACGCGACTAGGATAAGGGGAGAGGGGAGGCCGGGCCCGAGGTGGGTAAATGGCTTTGTCAAGTCTGGCGAGGCAAACTTCCTCTCCTGCAGAGGAGAGAGAGAGAGTGTGTGTGTGTGTGTGTGTGTGTGTGTGTGTGTGTGTGTGTGTGTGTGTGTGTGTGTGTGTGTGTGTGTGTGTGTGTGTGTGTGTGTGTGTGTGTGTGTGTGTGTGTGTGTGTGTGTCAGGCGAGGCGAGCCTCCTCTCCCGCAGAGCAGAGGAATAGCAGCTGTATTTGCTGAGTGTTCAGAAGGAGGGAATCTCCTGCAAGGCCGACATGACAGACACAACCACAGGACATCAGAGCAGCACCAGCCTGACTATGGTCTGGTGTGCTGTGTGTGTGTGTCTGTGCGTGTTTGTGTGTGTGTTTGTGCGTCCACAGCAGAAGCCTGTCCCTATTCAACTCGGCTGTGATGTGTGCTCAGAGAAGGAGATTTTGGACTGCTGTAGGGTGTGTGTTGTGTGTGGGGAAGTTGGTGCATTTGTTTGTTTGTGGGTGTGGGATTTCTTCTTAACAGGAGGTGAGTGGCCAAATTGCTTCAGTTCTTTCAGTTGGCTAATCACTTATAGCTTTTTCATAAAATGAACCAATATCCACATTTTGAGAGAGAGGGAGAGAGGGAGAGAGGGAGAGATACAGTATATTAGATTTGGTTGCCCTATATGGGAAATGGGGTTATCTTATCCGTCAAATGTCCCCCCACCCCTCAACCCCCACACACACACACACATACACTCACACATACACTCACACACACCACACACAATCTTCACACACACTCACACACTTCACACAAACAACCTCACAGCCTCACGGCCAGGATATGAATATTGAACAGTAGCCTCTGTCTGCATGGCGAGCCTGCCAGTCATTGTCAAATAGGACTTAATCTTTTCAATTTCTGGGTGCAAATATTCACACTGGCTGCTGTTTGTCCCTCAGATTAATGAGCCTCTCTCCCATAATCCTCGGCTGCTAATTCAAGTGGCCGCCGAAGCGGTTAGCCAGGGGAGCAGGGGACGCTGGGGCACATACACAACCAAGATTATTCGCTCTCTGGTTTGGGATTCGGCAACCCACCACCCGTCCACATACACACACAGACGCATGCACAAAGACACACCCATACACACGACTACTTTCCTTCACAAATCTCTCTCTGTGGAAGTGTGAGGCTGGTCTGATACTCTGAGGCTGGTGTTGCTGAGGTGAATTAGAAAATATTGTGATGAGATTTTGTCTTGTAGTATGATTTTGTGAACACAGGTTAGAGGTGTTTCAGCTCCGTCGTTGGAGACTACTGCAGAACGATAATGAACTAGATGAATGTTACAGACCTGATGAAATCATGTCAATCGTGAGAGACAATCGACCTCTATCCTTATTTATTTCTCTATCTCCTCTCTGTTGCTTTCTTTCTCTCTCCCACACACCTGCCCGCACTCACCCATCCATCCATCCACACACATACCAGACACACACCCTCTCTCACGTAAAAAATTATATATATCTTCAAACCCCACAAACATTTTTCTCTCTCTCCCTCCTCTTTCTCTTAGCCCCCTCCCCTCTCTCTCTCTCTCTCTCTCTCCGCCCCCCCCCCCCCCCTCTCTGTCCCTCCCTCCCTCCCTTTCTGGGAGATGGATGGAGGTGCCACTGTCCTTCATTCTGCCTGCCTATATAAATGCCTGTCACAGTCCCAACCTGCAGCTATAGATAGCCAGCTGAACCCTGACTCCTCTCCAAAGGGTCACTGTGAGGTCAAAGTTCACCCTGACACACTCAGAACACACCATCATAAAGGAGGGAGGCTTACTTTTCACATCATTTCTTATTTCTCTTATCTTTTTTCAGCAATATGGTTGTCTCCTTTCTTTTTCTCTGCTTTCCTCTCTCCACGTTCTTCTGTCTTCTCTTCATTTCCTCACCCCTCTCTTCTCTTCTCTTCTCCTCTCCTCTCCTTTCCTCTCCTCCCCACACTAACCATGACAGAGCTCTTTAACTAAAATCACCTTCCATCCCTCGGTCATTCCATTAGCACCACCAGATGGGGGAGGTTGTGTGGTGGCTGCTGACTGTGACCCCAGCCTGATTAATGGAGTAGGTGAGGGCAGAGGTGCGGCACCCTCCCCCCCATCCGCCCGCTCATTAGGTCATTAGTATGGGCCGGTGGTGGGAGGTGATATCCCTCATTAGGGGTCAATAACAGGGGCTGAAACGCTGAGCCTCGCAGGGTGACATCCATTCACACTTTAACGTTCACTCTTCCTCACACCTCCATCTCAGCCCCCTTTTTCTTTTCTTATTTCATCCCTCTGCATGGCGAGGATTGTATTTCTTAATTTTTTTATGTAGGGGCAACTATTAGTAATCTATCACAATAACAACATGGTTACTAATTGTTAGTGAACTATGCCATACGAAATGTGTGATAGACAAGCTTGTTCAGCCCTGTTCCCTTCACCTGTAACAGTAAAGCAAAGCTATCACATGACTCGCATGGCTGACTCAAGTGAGGTCCAGTTCTGTGCGTGCGCCTGTATGCATGTCAATGTGTGATTGTGTGTGCATGCATATCGATATGTGTATATATGTGTGTGTCCTAATATTTGAGTATCTGCGTGTGTTATGAGATTCCTCCATGCGTGTGTGATTACCCTGATGCTCCCTCCTGACGAGACATCATTAATTTGTTCCACTGCTTTCAGATTATGGATGCATACATTTATTTAGACTAGAGTGTAAATATATGCAGAGAGTGTGTGTGTGTTTATATGTGTGTTGTTATCTTTGGAGAATACATTTTTATTTCCTTTGGGCTAAATGCTGTGTATTCAAAGTAATCAATCAAATAAATGGATTACTGATTGGGCTGTAGTCACCTGGTTTACTTTACTCTGAGGATGTCATGTCATTTCAATAAAGATTTGTTTAATATTGTAGTCAATATTTTTGTCACACCCTGATCTGTTTCACCTGTCTTTGTGATTGTCTTCACCCCCCTCCAGGTGTCGCCCATCTTCCCCATTATCTCCAGTGTATTTATACCTGTGTTCTCTGTTTTGTCTTTTACCAGTTAGATTTTTCGTCAAGCCTACCAGCATTTTTCCCCTTGCTCCTGTCTTTATAGTTCCTGTTTTCTAGCTTTCCCGGTTTTGACCATTCTGCCTGCCCTGACGCTGAGCCTGCCTGCCGTTCTGTACCTTGTCACACGATCTGGATTATTGACCTCTGCCTGCCCTGACCCTGAGACTGCCTGCCATTTTTTTTATTTTTTTTACTAGTCAGTTAAGAACATATTCTTATTTTCAATGACGGCCTAGGAACAGTGGGTTAACTGCCTTGTTCAGGGGCAGAACGACAGATTTTTACCTTGTCAGCTCAGGGATTTGATCCAGCAACCTTTCGGTTATGGGCCCAACACTCTAACCACTGGGCTACCTGCCGCCATTCTGTAGCTTTCGGACTCTGATCTGTGTAACGGACCTCTGCCTGCCCTTGACCTGTCGTTTTGCCTGCCCCCTGTCTTTGTAATACACTTTTGTTACTTCGACACTGTCTGCATCTGGGTTTTCTCCTGAAACGTGATAGTACGAACTGGCCATGACTTACCCAGCAGACTCGGATCAGCTCCTCAATGCCATTTCCTCCCAAGGAACCACCATTGGAAGGCACGAGAAGTTGCTTCAGGGTCTCATGGAAGGGTTCAAGACCTTGACCGAACGCCATGTCCGAGCGTTTAACGCATTGCTGGAGCAATTCTGCGGGTTGTCTGTTAGGCAGCCTACCAAGACGGTAACCTCCCAGCCCCTCAGCAATCCGGGTGTTAGCAGCGCTGCTTCCCCGGCTACCCCGGTTCCGGTGAACCCCGCTTACCTCCCCCAGAACACTTTGATGGAGAGTCGGGAACCTGTCAGTCGTTTCTCGTTCAGTGTTTCTTCATCATCAAGCTGCAACCCTCCTCCTTCCCCTCGGACCGCTCTAAGATAGCGTACCTCATCACGCTGATGTTTAGGAGGGCGCTCACCTGGGCTATGGCACTGTGGGAACAACAGTCGGCCGAATGCTTCAATCAGGAGGAATTTGTGATGGAGGTGAAGAAAGTTTTCGATGCTCCATTGTCCGGGAGAGAGGCTGCCCGGAAGTTACTCTAGCTTCGGAAAAACTCCCGCAGTATGGCAGAGGATTGGAGGATGCGGTGGCACATTGCCAGCTGAGCGCCTGGAACCCGGAAGCGCTGTTAGACACGTTCCTGCGGAGAGTATCGGAGGAAGTCAAAAACGAGCTTGCAGCTCAGGAAATACCGACGGATCTCGACTCACTCATAGCATTGACCATTCGGATCGATGGGCGACTATGGGAACGAAGGCATCCCGGAAGTTCCCATCGGCTCCATTACCGAGTGAACTCCACTGGTTCCCCCATCTTGCTGTTGGGGAACCAGTCGAAATCTCTCTGGGTACTCATCAACTCTGGGGCCGATGAGAGCTTTATGGATGCTACCCTGGCGTCCGAGCTGGGCATCCCCACTCAGCCCCTCTCCATTCCGATGGACGTTAGAGTGCTGGATGGGCGCTCTATAGGCCGGGTCACCCACAATACCACCCCCATCAACCTACGAGTGTCAGGGAACCACAGCAAGACGATCCAATTCCTGCTAATTAAGTCTCCTCAGGTTCCCGTGGTATTGGGATTCTCTTGGCTCCAGCGACACAATCCCTCCATTGACTGGTCTGCTGGTGCCATCATGGGCTGGAGCCCGTTCTGCCATGCTCATTCCTTGAAGTCAGTATTGCCTGCCCCGGGACGTCTTCTTGGGGCTCGGAAGTTGCCCCAGACGTTCATTGTGTAGACAGACCACAAGAACTTGGAATATCTCCGCACCACCAAGCGTCTCAATTCCAGGCAAGCTAGGTGGGCCCTGCTTTTCACCCGATTCAACTTCTCCCTCTCATACCGACCGGGATCTAAGAATGTCAAACCAGATGCACTGTCACACCGCTATAGCACCGCGGCGACACCCCCGGTATCCGAGACCATCCTTCCCACCTCATGCTTGGCTAAAGCACTCAGTTGGGGAAAAGCCAAGCAGGTCCGGGAGGCGCAGTGTTCCCAGCCAAACCTGGCGGGAGCCCAGATAACCGGATGTTTGTTCCTGACACTGTCCGCTCCTCGGTCCTGGAGTGGGTCCACTCCTCCAGGCTTGCCTACCACCCGTGCTCCCATCAGACCCTGGCCTTTGTGTGACAATGCTTTTATTGGCCTACCATGATTCCTGACATCTCCGCGTTCGTCACTGCCTGCACGATCTGTGCGCAGAACAAGACTCCTCCAACCTCTGCCTGTTCCTCACCGTCCCTGGTCTCACATATCCCTGGACTTTGTCACGGGTCTTCCCCTGTCTGATAGCAACACCGCCATCCTGACAGTTGTGGACCAGTTTTCTAAAACCGCCCACTTCATTCCTCTCCCCAAGCTACCCTCCCCCAAATAGATGGCCCAGCTCATGGTGCAGCACTACTTCCAGATCAATGGAACTCCCTGTGGACATGGTGTCCGATCGGGCTCCTCAGTTCTGGTCCCGGTTCTGGAAGACGTTCTGCACACTCATTGGGTCGTCGGCCAGCCTGTCCTCCGGTTTCCACCCTCAGTTCAACAGCCAGTCAGATTGAGCCAACCAAGACCTGGAGACGACTCTTCGCTGCCTGGTCTCTGCCAACCCCACCACCTGGAGCCAGCAACAAGTGATAATGGACGGCCCCATTGTGAGGGCTTGGTTGTGGTAAGGCCTCTTACTCCCACCTAGGGGAGGAGAGAGGCACACAACCAAGTCCTCACACACTTATCAGGGAGATTATCATCCCCAATCAGAGACAGCTGTCTAGCGTTGTCTCTGATTGGGGATGGTATTTAAGATCTGCCCAGATCCACCTGTGTGTGGATCATTGTTCCTGCTTGTCTGCACTGCCTGTAGCCTAGCAAGTAAGTCACTGTGTTTTCGTTTGTTTATAGTTATATTTTTTCACTCTCCTTTTTATTTGTTAAATGCTTCGTGAGAACATCTCATTTCCAATAAAAAGGATGACACTTCACCAGCGCTCTGTCTACCGTCCCTTATATAATGCGCACCGTGACAGAATGATCCACCACCCTGGGACGCAACGTGAGCAGACACTGGTAGACATCCTCTATGATATGGGGAAATTATCTAGGGAGGATGTCTACCATTATCATGCGGTGGAGGAAGGCTGGGGTCCGGAGCAGCAGAGGCGCCGAAGACGGGGGAAACGTCACCGGGCTAAAGTTGAGGACCAGCCTGGAGCCCAGAAAAACCCCCAAACTGATTTTGGGGGGGGGCTATGGGGGTGGTCGGGGATCGAAGGAGAAGAGCCCCGACCACTGCACTCGTGGGGGTTCCAGGAGGAGCCCCTACAGCCGTGGGAGCAGGAGTACAGAGAGGAGTCGGAGGAAGACGACGACGATGTGCTTCTGTTCCCTCACTCGTGGGGGTTCCCGGAAGAACCCTCACAGGATGGGGATTGGCGGTGGAGTAGGCACGACAGGGACAGTCGTGCTCCAGCGCCAGTTCCCAGTCCGGTGCCTCCAGCGCCGGTCCAGAGTCGGAGGAAGAGGAGACCGACTCTGCGCACCAAACCATCGGTGCGCAACATTAGCCCGGTGCGACCCGTACCAGCTAAACGCACCAACCCAACGGTGCGTTTCCCCAGCCCGGTACGGCCCGCGCCTGCTCCACGCACCAGCCCTATGGTGCGTGTCTCCAGCCCGGTGCGACCCGTGCCAGCTAAACGCACCAACCCAACGGTGCGTTTCCCCAGCCCGGTACGGCCCGTGCCTGCGCCTCGCACCAGAGGGCTGGAAACCATCTCTGCGTCGGTGCCCAGGGTGGGCACGACGTTCAGTCCCGCTGTGGAGCAGGAGCTCCATAGCGCGTCGGTTCCCAGTCTGGGGCCGACAGCCAGCCCAACCACAGGGCTGGAAACCCTCTCTGCGTCGGTGCCCAGGGTGGGCACGACGTTCAGTCCCGCTGTGGAGCAGGAGCTCCATAGCGTGTCGGTGCCCAGTCTGGGGCCGACAGCCAGCCCAACCACAGGGCTGGAGACCATCTCTGCGTCGGTGCCCAGGGTGGGCACGACGTTCAGTCCCGCTGTGGAGCAGGAGCTCCATAGCGCGTCGGTGCCCAGTCTGGGGCCGACAGCCAGCCCAACCATAGGGCTGGAAACCATCTCCGCGTCGGTGCCCAGGGTGGGCACGACGTTCAGTCCCGCTGTGGAGCAGGAGCTCCATAGCGTGTCGGTGCCCAGTCTGGGGCCGACAGCCAGCCCAACCACAGGGCTGGAGACCATCTCTGCGTCGGTGCCCAGGGTGGGCACGACGTTCAGTCCCGCTGTGGAGCAGGAGCTCCATAGCGTGTCGGTGCCCAGTCTGGGGCCGACAGCCAGACCTACAGCAGGGCTGAAAACCACCTCTCCGTCGGTGCCCAGGGTGGGCACGGCGTCCAGCCCGAGGTCTCCGGTGAAGGTCAGCAGCCCGAGACCTCCGGTGAGGGTTAGCTGTCCGAGGTCTCCGGAGAAGGTCAGCAGCCCGAGGCCTCCTGTGACGGTCAGCAGCCTGAGGTCTCCTGTGAAGGTCAGCAGCCCGAGGCCTCCGGTGAAGGTCAGCAGCCCGAGACCTCCGGAGAAGGTCAGCAGCCCGAGGCCTCCTGTGAAGGTCAGCAGCCCGAGGCCTCCTGTGAAGGTCAGCAGCCCGAGGCCTCCTGTGAAGGTCAGCAGCCCGAGGCCTCCTGTGAAGGTCAGCACCCTGAGACCTCCGGAGAAGGTCAGCAGCCCGAGACCCCCGGAGAAGGTCAGCAGCCCGAGGCCTCCTGTGAAGGTCAGCAGCCCGAGGGCCCCGGTGAAGGTCAGCAGCCCGAAACCCCCGGAGAAGGTCAGCAGCCCGAGACCCCCGGAGAAGGTCAGCAGCCCGAGGCCTCCTGTGAAGGTCAGCAGCCCGAGGGCCCCGGTGAAGGTCAGCAGCCCGAAACCCCCGGCGAAGGTCAGCAGCCCGAGACCCCCGGCGAAGGTCAGCAGCCCGAGACCTCCGGGGAAGGTCAGCAGCCCGAGACCTCCGGGGAAGGTCAGCAGCCCGAGACCTCCGGGGAAGGTCAGCAGCCCGAGACCTCCGGGGAAGGTCAGCAGCCTGGGACCTCAGGTGAAGGTGAGCAGCCCTGAACCTCCACCAGAGCCACATCCGGGTCCAGCAGTCTGCTCGGCTACAGCGCCAGAGCGGTCCGCTCCACCGGTGCCCAGTCCGGGGCCGGTCGTCTGCGTTGCTCCAGTGCCGGAGCAATCCGCTCCACCGGTGCCCAGTCCGGGGCCGGTCGTCTGCGTCGCTCCAGTGCCGGAGCAGTCTGCTCCACCGGTGCCCAGTCCGGGGCCGGTCATCTGCGTCGCTCCAGTGCCGGAGCAGTCCGCTCCACCGGTGCCCAGTCCGGGGCCGGTCGTCTATGTCGCTCCAGTGACGGAGCAGTCCGCTCCACCGGTGCCCAGTCCGGGGCCGGTCGTCGGCGTCGCTCCAGTGCCGGAGCAGTCCGCTCCACCGGTGCCCAGTCCGGGGCCGGTCGTCTACGTCGCTCCAGTGACGGAGCAGTCCGCTCCACCGGTGCCCAGTCCGGGGCCGGTCGTCTGCGTCGCTCCAGTGCCGGAGCAATCCGCTCCACCGGTGCCCAGTCCGGGGCCGGTTGTCAGTCCCTCTCCAGGGTCGAGGGCTCCCACACCAGGGTCCAGACAGGACTTGGTGGATGGCGGGAGTACTGAGGGGGGAACCATCGCGCCGGGGTCCGGACCGGAACGGGCGTGCAACGGAGAGGTAGGAGGGAAGCTACTCTCACAGCCTGTGCCACGCCCGGAACCGGAACCGGAGCCCCCACCAGCAACCACCTCAGTACCCCGCCATGTCCCCCCTAGTTTTTGGACAATTTTTTCTTTCAGGAGAGGGGGGATTGTTGTGTGCGATCGGGAGTCCGCACCTTAGGGGGGGGGTACTGTGAGGGCTTGGTTGTGGTAAGGCCTCTTACTCCCACCTAGGGGAGGAGAGAGGCACACAACCAAGTCCTCACACACTTATCAGGGAGATTATCATCCCCAATCAGAGACAGCTGTCTAGCGTTGTCTCTGATTGGGGATGGTATTTAAGATCTGCCCAGATCCACCTGTGTGTGGATCATTGTTCCTGCTTGTCTGCACTGCCTGTAGCCTAGCAAGTAAGTCACTGTGTTTTCGTTTGTTTATAGTTATATTTTTTCACTCTCCTTTTTATTTGTTAAATGCTTCGTGAGAACATCTCATTTCCAATAAAAAGGATGACACTTCACCAGCGCTCTGTCTACCGTCCCTTATATAATGCGCACCGTGACACCCATGTCACAAGGATCTCTACATAATTCCTGGAAGCTAAAAATGTCCCAGTTCTTCCATGGCCTGCATACTCACCAGACATGTCACCCATGAGCATGTTTGGGATGCTCTGGATTGATGTGTAGGACAACGTGTTCCAGTTCCCGCCAATATCCAGCAATTTTTTCATCATTAGCATGATCAAAAGGCCACAATCAACAGCTTGATCAACTCTATGCGAAGGAGATGTCTCACGCTACATGAGGCTAATGGTTGTCACACCAGATACTGAATGGATTTCTGATCAACGCCTGTACAATTGTTTTTGTTATCTGTGTCTAACAGATGCATATCTGTATTCCCAGTCATGTGACATTTTTTTATTTAAATTGACAGATTTCCTTATATGAACTTTAACTCAGAAAAATCTTTGTTGCATGTTGATTTTATATTTTTGTTCAGTGTATATTTCAGGGATTTAAAAAGGAACAGAAAAGAACGATAGAAACCGTTACCTTTCTGGGGTTCGAACCGGTTCAGAACTTACTTTGCCAGAACAGTGGAACGGAACAAAGAAATTATGGTTCTGTTCAGAATGAAGCAATTGGAAAATACATTTGGTTCTAACACATGCTGTCGTTGCCATACCTCCAAAATCAAGTTTCTGTCATGCCTCCCCTGGAGGCCTTGAGAATTTTGTATTGCAAAAATTGATTGGCTGGTCCACTGGCTCCCTGCGGCAAGATTTTTTAAGGATTTTACATTTCAAGAACCCTCCCTCCACATGCCCGTTGGTACAACATGTCATGTTTCGTCACATGCAGAGAGTTGTTCCGTATGCTAGTTTGCAACATTGCAGAAAATGGAAGACAAACTGGAAGAAAAAATGTATTCTGTTTTGTCAGACGTGTGCTTCTATACAATGCCTTCAGAAAGTATTCTCACCCTGACTTTTTACACGTGTTGTTGTGTTCCAAAGTGGGATTATTTTTCTTTTTTACGATCTAAACTAAATACTCTAATGTCAAAGTGCAAGAAACATTTGTAAAAAGAACACCTTGATTATCTTGATTGGATAAATATTCAACCCCCTGAGTTAGCATCCCCTTTGGCAGTGATTACAGCGGTGAGTCTTTCTAGGCAAGTCTATAAGAGCTCTGCACACCTGGATTGTACAATATTTGACCATTACCATTAAAAAAAAATGTCAAGCTCTAGTTGGTTGTTGATCATTGCTAGACAGCCATTTTCAAGTCTTGCCATAGATTTTCAAGCCGATTTCAGTCAAAACTGTAAGTAGGCCAATCAAGAACATTCCATGTTGTCTTGGTAAGCAACTCCAGTGTATATTTGGCCTTGTGTTTTAGGTTATTTTCCTGCTGAAAGGTATACAAAAATTCCTAGTGTCTGTTGGAAAGCAGACTACATTTTATCCAGTCAGGCTGTAAGACAAAACATTTAGGAAAAACTCAAGGGGTGTGAATACTTTCTGAAGACAATGTATGTGTGTGTAGCCGATGTATCTGACACTCTCTGGCCAAAAAGAGTATGGCATGTTAGACTGGCCTCTGTCTGGGGCCTCCAAATCACTAAGTCCGCCCCTGGTAGCCTACATAAACCCAACCTCACTCAAAATATACTTTCACATACAACTTGTGTAAGAAAAGTTTGAGGAGTTACTTTCAACTATTCTATGTTATTTAAGTAGTCTAAGCAAATGAGTATGGAAGCTGATTAATGTCAAAATGTCAAAGGCCCAAACTAGCCAAATCAAGAAAATATGATGACAGTTATATCCAATTTGGTTTTATTGATAACAGCGACGGGAGACCAAAATGCGTCATATGTCTTAAGGTGCTAGCTAATGAAGCTATGAAGCCAGCTAAGCTAAAGTGACATTTGATCACAAAACACAGGGAATATAAGGACAAAACAAAATCATTTTTCCGTAGAAAGAGCGAGGAATACACCCGCCAGAAAACACAGATGGTGACCCTGGCCACAACTTCCGAGAAAGCACTGAAGGCTTCCAATTTGGTGGCTCAACGGATTGCTAAAAGTAAAAAGCCACACACAATTGGACAATAACTCATACTTCCAGCGGCAGTTGAAATCTGTGAAGTTATGACAGAAGCAGCTAATAAACTGAAAGCAGTACCTCTCTCAAATGACACCGTGAGGAGGAGAATTGAAGAACTCTCGGCTGACATTGTCACAGCTACTGGATAGATTGCGTACCTGTGAGAAATGTTCTATTCAGTTGGACGAATCTACAGACATAGCTGGTGCGGCTCAGTTGATCTTTTTGGTTCGCTATCCATGGGAAGGGACAATTTTGGAGGACTTTCTGTTCTGCAAAGAGGTGCCTGGGAGGACAACGGGTGAAGAAATATTCAGACTCCTGGATGCTTTCATGACTGAAGCGGGACTTGGCTGGGAAATATGTGTGGCCGTTTGTACGGATGGTGCAGCGGCGATGACGGGCATATCTTGCCGACAAATTCAACTTTCTCAACAGCCTCAACCTCTCAATCCAAGGAGGCTATGCATCTATCCTGGAAGTCAGCGACAAAATCACTGCCTTCATGAAGAAAACGGAGCTATGGAGAAAAAGGATTCTAGACGGAGTAACAGACATGTTCCCCCAACTGACAGAGTTTCTCCATGCAAACAACCTGTCTGTGGCTATAGTGAGCGAGGTAGCCACCTCTCACCTCACTGCACTGAGCGAGCACTTCAACTCATACTTCTCCGATGTGAACACCGATGCCTGGGACTGGGTGCGGGATCCCTTTGCCCCAGGTGTAACAAGTGGCCTTACTGGTAAGGCAGAAGAGGAGCTGTTGGACTTATCCTCTGATAGGACATTGAAGGCCCGATTCCAGAAGGTGTCTTTAGCTGATTTTTGGCCCTACCTCTCACATGAGTATCCTGAAGTCACTGCCGAGGCAATGAGAATATTGTTAACCTTTCCTACCACATACCTCTGTGAGTCAGCATTCTCAACTTTGACTGCAATGAAGACTAAGTACAGAGCTTGTTTGCATGTGGAGAACGATCTGAGAGTCTCCACATGCGAACTGTGTAGTGAGAGACAGGCTCACCCATCTCATTAGGATGAGCTCATCACGTGAGTTATTGTGAACTGTGTGAAATAAGAATGTGATGTATAGCCCTAATGTACAAAATGTTCTAAAGTAATAGGTTTAATTACTATGATGTGTTCTGTAACACTGTTGATAACTTCTCTTATGATTTGTTCAGAGCTTCTTGCCAATAATTTGAATAAGGAGCAATATTTTTTATTATTTTAAAGTTGAAACACAACTCAGCATTATACTGATAATTTTAAATGCCATGCTAGCTACTGTTCATTTTCTGAAAGTTGTTAAGAAAAATGACTTAAAGTATGAATGCTGTCAAGTTGAGTCCAAATGCAATTTGAATAAAATTACTCTGTTTAAAAGTATATAAGTGATATTAACATGATTGAAATTGAAATGTGTTTATGTTTATCACTATGAAACAGGTCTGAATTATTTAGGTTGAAATGTTTTAGAATTCAAATAGTTCCAATGGCATCTAAGACTACAAATGGTAGTAAGCATATGCTTAATCAGTATTTAGATTAGAAGGGGGTCCTTGGAAAATGTTCTCCCCTGTGTGTAATACCCCAGCACCTCTTCAACCTTAGCCTGAGCCTGGAAAGTGTCCCTGTGCTGTGTGAAACATCCTGCCTGGTCCCAGTGCCCAAGAAGGCACACCCCACTGTCCTGAATGACTTCAGACCTGTAGCGCTAACATCCCACATCATGAAGACCCTAGAAAGGTTAGTCCTCGTTCACCTCAGACCCCTGGTGTGTACATCACTGGATCCCCTGCAGTTCGAATACCAGCGCAACATCGGGGGGGATGATGCAGTCATCTACCTTCTGCAGAGGGCCTACTCTCACCTGGACAACGCAGGTTTTACTTCTCCAGTGCCTTCAACACCATTCGCCCATGCTACTGGGTGAGAAGATTAGGAGGATGAAAGTGGAAGCACCCTTAGTCTCCTGGGTTATGGACTTCCTGTCACGAGTGGGTGTAAAGAGAGACCAAGGCGAAGCGCAGCGATAGTTCGACATGTTTATTTTCACTATAAACTTTAAATGTCACGAACTATAACACAACAAAACAATGAAAACGGCACACACTTACTTTAACTGTGACATGAGACATACCTCTAACAATGACCCACACAAACGTGTGTGGTTGAGCAACTTAAATAGAATCCCCAATCAGAGACAACGTCTCACAGCTGTCTCCAATTGGGGATTCAACACAAAATGAAAAACACATAGATCTAGAATCTAGATCTGTCAGGCTCTGACCATGGCCAAAAGGTACTCCCTATGGCCAGAGCCTGACAGTACCCCCCCTCTAAGGCGCGGACTCCCGGCCGCGACAATCACAAAAACAAAAACAAAACAAAAAAAAAATGGGAGGGTTGGGGAGGGACACTTCACCTCGGTGGCAGTTCTGGCCCCGGTGAAGTGGACACTTTCCTCCCTGACGCCAGTCTGATGACCTGTCCTGGAATGGGACCTGGTCTGGCGAACGGCTCCGGCCATGGAGCGGGGCAGACGACCGGCCCCGGACTGGGCACCGGTGTGACAGGTGGTTCTGGCTCTGGAGCTGGGCAGACTTCCGGACCCCGACTGGGCACAGGTGGAGTGGACTGCTCCAGCATGGGAGTGGAGCAGACGACCGGCCCCGGACTGGGCACCGGTGGATCGGACTACTCCAGCATGGGAGTGGAGCAGACGGCCGAACCCGGACTGGGCACCGGTGGAGCGGACTGCTCTGGCACTGGAGTGGAGCAGACGGCCGGCCCCGGACTGGGCACCGGTGGAGCGGACTGCTCTGGCACTGGAGTGGAGCAGACGACCGGCCCTGGACTGGGCACCGGTGGATCGGACTACTCCAGCATGGGAGTGGAGCAGACGGCCGAACCCGGACTGGGCACCGGTGGAGCGGACTGCTCTGGCACTGGAGTGGAGCAGACGGCCGGCCCCGGACTGGGCACCGGTGGAGCGGACTGCTCTGGCACTGGAGTGGAGCAGACGACCGGCCCCGGAGACGACCGGCCCCGGACTGGGCACCGGTGGAGCGGACTGCTCTGGCCCTGGAGTGGAGCAGACGACCGGCCCCGGACTGGGCACCGGTGGAGCGGACTGCTCTGGCACTGGAGTGAAGCAGACGACCGGCCCCGGACTGGGCACCGGTGGAGCGGACTGCTCTGGCACTGGAGTGAAGCAGACGACCGGCCCCGGACTGGGCACCGGTGGAGCGGACTGCTCTGGCACTGGAGTGAAGCAGACGACCGGCCCCGGACTGGGCACCGGTGGAGCTGACTGCTCTGGCCCTGGAGTGAAGCAGACGACCGGCCCCGGACTGGGCACCGGTGGAGCGGACTGCTCTGACACTGGGGCGGAGCAGACGGCTGGCGGTTCCGGGCTGCGGACCTTCGCTGGAGGTTGCGGGCTGCTGACCTTCGCTGGAGGTTGCGGGCTGCTGACCTTCGCTGGAGGTTCAGGGCTGCTGACCTTCGCTGGAGGTTCAGGGCTGCTGACCTTTGCTGGAGGTTCTGGGTTGCGGACCTTCACTGGAGGTTCTGGGTTGCGGACCTTCACTGGAGGTCGAGTGCGGGGAGCCGGTACTGGGCTGCGGACCTTCACTGGAGGCTCTGTGCTGCGGGCCTTCGCTGGAGGCTCTGGGTTGCTGACCTTCACTGGAAGTTCTGGGCTGCTGACCTTCACTGGAGGTTCTGGGCTGCTGACCTTCACTGGAGGCTCCGTGCTGCGGGCCTTCGCCTGCTCAGAAGCCCGCTCCCGCATATCCATCAGCCTGTTCACTAGAGCATATCGGCCCCGAAGTCCTCCTCCTCCTCTATCTCTATCAGCAGCGGGTCCGTCTGCTTCTCCAGTGGAAGAGCAACCCAGGCTCTCCACCACCTCATCTGTTCCTCCTTCGGGTATTCATAAAACCCCTCGGGTTTCTCTCTATCCTGAATCGTTGGAAGACGAAGTGGTGGGCGATCTTCTTAATCCAGCATCTCTGTGCTTTGGCCACGCACCGATGGTGTGGTGCGCGAAGTCGGCACGGACGGTGCCGGGCTGTGAGCGCGCACCGATGGTGTGGTGCGGGAAGCAGGCACGGACCGTACCTGACTCTGGGCCGACGCTGGAGGCACCGGGTTGGGAACTGGCGTTGGAGGGCTGCGACTGCCCCGATCTTCCTCTCTCCATCGCCATTCCCCTTCCTGTGAGGACTCCATCGGGAGCCCCCACGAGTGAGGGAACAAAGGCACATAGTCGTCGTCTTCCTCCGACTCCTCTCCGTACCTCTGCTCCCATGGCTGTAGGGGCTCCTCCTGGATCCCCCACGAGTGCAGTGGCCGGGGCTCTTCACCATCGATCCCCGACCACCCCCATAGCCCCCCCCCCCCAAAACAGTTTGGGGGTTCTTCTGGGCTCCTGACTGGTCCTTCGCCTTTCTGGCCCGTCGACCCTTTCCATGGCGACGGCTCCTTTGCTCCGGACACCAGCTCTCCTCCATCGAACGCTGCTTGGTCTCGTTTAGGTGGGTCATTCTGTCACAAGTGGGTGTAAAGAGAGACCAAGGCGAAGCGCAGCGATAGTTCGACATGTTTATTTTCACTATAAACTTTAAATGTCACAAACTATAACACAACAAAACAATGAAAACGGCACACACTTACTTTAACTGTGACATGAGACGTACCTCTAACAATGACCCACACAAACGTGTGTGGTTGAGCAACTTAAATAGAATCCCCAATCAGAGACAACGTCTCACAGCTGTCTCCAATTGGGGATTCAACACAAAATGAAAAACACATAGATCTAGAATCTAGATCTGTCAGGCTCTGACCATGGCCTCCATATGGCCAGAGCCTGACACTTCCAGACCGGTAGGCCACAATTTGTGCGGCTACAGAGCTGTGTGAGAACGGGCATTGAGCAACACAAAGGCCCCCCAGGGAACGGTCCTGTCCCCCTTCCTGTTCACCCTCTACACCTCGGACTTCAGATATAACTCTGAAACATGCCACCTACAGAAGTTCTCGGATGACTCTGCAATTGTAGGGTGCATCAGGGGTGGGCAGGAGGAGGAGTACAGGAGCACAATCAATGAGCAAAACAAAGGAGATGGTGGTGGACTTCAGGAGAACCAAGGCACAACTGACTGCAGTCCCTATACAGGGGATGGATGTGGAAATGGTTGGGTCATACAAGTTCCTGGGAGTCCGTATGGACAACAGGCTGGAATAGGCTAGTAACACCGGGGCTCTGTACAAAAAGGGCCAGAGCCGACTCTACTTTCTGAGGAGGCTCAGGTCCTTCAACTTGTCCAGAAAACTACTGCATACTTTCTACCAGTCTGTGGTGGACAGTGCCATCTTTTTTGCAGTGGTGTGCTGGGGCGCCAAGCTGATCAGGAAAGCTAACTCTGTTCTGTGGATTAACCTTGACACTCTAGAGGAGGTGGTGGAGAGAAGGTTCCTGGCCAAACTGCTGGCCATCATAGACAACGTCACCCACCCTCTGCATGCCATGGTTATGACGCAGAGGAGCACCTTCAGTCACAGACTAATCCCACCACGGTGTGCCAGAGAGCTCTACAGGAGGTCCTTCCTTCCGGCGGCTATTAGACTATTTAATGCCTCACCGGGGTGCCATGCTGTCGGCAACATAGACCTGGAACTGTTGGGGTGTTAGGACCTAGTTTAACAATTATGCATCCATCCGTGAGTAACTCTGGTCTGTAATCCCTCATTCACTCAGGACTTATTTATTCAGCAGTCATTCATTCAGGACTGTATGTACATATTCATGTACAGTTGTTATATCATATCACATGCAATATTGTAAGTAATTCTTGGACTGAACTTACGTAGTCATTCACTCAGGACTGTATACTAGTATCCTGTCAGTAGTATCTTTTTTTTCATTGCATTTAGTATATCGAATGTGCAATAAGTGCATTTATCTGTAATTAACCCTGTTCTAAGGACTGTATTTTAAGGGAATTAGTATTGTTACCCTAAACGATATCATACGCACATTTAGCTATTTAAGTACCTCTTCCTGTCATTTACCTGTACAGTTAATTTAACCATGCAAATATTAATTTACCTGTACATTTAACCAGACTGTATATTAAGTAAACTATTATTACCCTCAATTATATCATACTCGCATTTAGCTATTTAAGTATCTTTCTCTGCCATCGACCTGTATTGTTAACCATGCAAATATTTTATTTATTTATATCAACGTGCAATAATTGTATAATTTTTTCACCTAACACTATAACAATGTATAGTGTACATATTCAGTAATTTACTCATACTATGCAATGTGTTTCTATAGCTTTATCCACTCCAGACTTGTTATACTTTTTCATACTGCCGCACTATGTATCATGTATCGTGTATCTGTCTTTTATGTATTTCGTTCTGGCATTTTGTACCTGCCCTGTGTTTTTCGTAGCTGCTTGACAAAGTAATTTCCCCATGGGGATCAATAAAGTACCTATCGATCTATCTATCCTATCTGAATCGTTGGACTATGGCTTAACATTTTATTTCAATATACCTCTTTACTTGAGTTTATAGTATGACGTTGAAACAACACTGAAAGAAGGTCAAATAAAAAATGTGTAATAAAATGTGGAATTCAACATAATTTCAACCACCCAATTCATATAGGATGAAAAATATTTAAGTTTTTATGTCGAATTTTCTATGCAATTTCAACGTATACATAGTTCTGATAATTATGTTAAAATTTGATTAATGTAACAACCTGTTAGTCAGGTTAAGTCAATGTATTTAAGTTGAAGTTTTACCTTAATTTCAATGTTTACAATGCTGGTTGAAATTAGATGAAAAACGTACTGGTTGATGACTTTTTTCAAATCCTATGTATTTTCCACAGCGATTCCATGTTAAATTACGTTGAAACAACGTTGATTCAACCAGTGTGTGCCCAGTGGAAAGCCTCCAAATCTACAATTAGATGCCACCTCCATGCCAATAGGTTATTTGGAACGGTTGCCATAAAAAAGCCTTTATTGAGAGTAACCAACAAATGTAAATACCTGGAGTTTGCTAAACAGCGTCGGCATTTGGATTGGAACTGGGTGCTGTGTTCAGATGAGACGACAATAGAGCTCTTTGACCTCGCGTGGTGGGATGGCATACAGTGCATTCGGAAAGTATTCAGACCACTTGCACATTTTGTTATGTTACAGCCTTATTCTAAAATGGATTAAATCGTTTTTTTCCCTCATCAATCTACACACAATACCCCATAATAACAAACTTGTTGAAGTACTTTGTTGAAGCACCTTTGGCAGCGATTACAGGCTCAAGTCGTCTTGGGTATGATGCTACAAGCTTGGCACACCTCTATTTGGGGAGTTTCTTCCATTCTTCTCTGCAGATCCTTTCAAGCTCTGTCAGGTTGGATGAGGAGCATAGCTGCACAGCTACTTTCAGGTCTCTCCAGAGATGTTCGATCAAGTTTAAATCCGGCCTCTGGCTGGGCCACTCAAGGACATTCAGAGACTTGTCCCGAAGCCACTCCTGCATTGTCTTGGCTGTGTGCTTAGGGTTGTTTTCCTGTTGGAATAGGAACCTTCACCCCAGTCCCAGTCTGAGGTAGCGCTCTGAAGCAGGTTTTCATCAAGGATCTCTCTGTACTTTCTCCGTTCAACTTTCCCTCGATCTTGACTAGTCTCCCAGTCCCTGCTGCTGAAAAACATCCCCACAGCATGATGCTGCCACCACCATGCTTCACCGTAGTGATGGTGCCAGATTTCCTCCAGACGTGACGCTTGGCATTCCGGCCAAAGAGTTAAATCTTGGTTTCATCAAACCAGAGAATCTTGTTTCTTATGGTCTGGGAGTCCTTTAGGTGCCTTTTGGCAAACTCCAAGCAGGATATAATGTGCCTGTTACTGAGGAGTGGCCACTCAACCATAAAGGCACGATTGGTGGAGTGCTGCAGAGATGGTTGTCCTTCTGAAAATGTATCCCATCTCCATCAGGTTCTTGGTCACCTCCCTGACCAAGGCCCTTCTCCCCCGATTGCTCAGGAAGAGTCTTGGTGGTTCCAAACTTCTTCGATTTAATAATAATGGAGGGCCACTATGTTCTTGGGGACCTTCAATGTTGCAGAACCTTCCCCAGATCTGTGCCTTAACACTATCTTGTCTCGGAACTCTACAGACAATTCCTTCAACCTCATGGCTTGGTATTTGCTCTGACATGCACTGCCAACTGTGGGGCCTTATATAGACAGGTGTGTGCCTTTCCAGATCATGTCCAATCATTAGAATTTACCACAGGTGGACTCCAATCAAGTTGTAGAAACATGTCAAGGATGATCAATGGAAACAGGATGCACCTGAGCTCAATTTCGAGTCTCATAGCAAAGGATTTCAATACTTATGTAAATAAGGTATTTCTTTTTTTTTTTTTTTTTTTTGCTTTGTCATTATGTGGTAATGTGTATAGATTGATGAGGAAAAACGTTTATTTAATATATTTTAGAATAAGGCTGTAACGCAACAAAATGTGGAAAAAGTCAAGGGGTCTGAATACTTTCCAACTGCACTGTATGCAGAAAATAACTTCATACCTACTGTAAAATATGGTGGTGGATCTTTGATGTCATTTGGCTCTTTTGCTTCTGCTGGTCCTGGGGCCCTTGTTAAGGTCAACCA
Source organism: Thymallus thymallus (assembly GCA_023634145.1). Classification (NCBI taxonomy): domain Eukaryota; kingdom Metazoa; phylum Chordata; class Actinopteri; order Salmoniformes; family Salmonidae; genus Thymallus; species Thymallus thymallus. Next base: position 22,447,588 of record CM042403.1, read on the forward strand.
CATCATGAAATCTAACAAGTACCAGGACGTTTTAGTCAAAAACCTTGTTGCCTTTCCCAGGAGGCTGAAACTGGATATTCCAGCAAGACAATGAAATCCAAGCACACATCTTGATCCACAAAGAAATTCTTAGTTGACCACAACATCAACATTTTGCAAAGACCATCTCATTCTCCGGACTTGAACCCTATTAAAAAACTGTGGTTTGAATTGATAGGGGCAGTCCATAAAGGATCTGGAAAGATACTGTATGGAGGAATGGTATGAGATCTCTCCCAATGTGTACTCCAATATCATAAAACAATAAAGAAAAAGCTGAGTACCGTTATCCTCGCAAAGTACTGAAAACAAGGGTGCCAATAATTTGTACACTTATCTTTTTTAGATTTGTTTCATTATGAAATATTTTTCTCTGAGCAATTGTACTATAAAACAGTTCTTGAATTGTAGTGTTATAAAACAGTTCTTTTATACAGTCTTTTTTGCTCATCTTTATCAAGGGGGCCTATACTTTTGCAGGTGACTGTACAGTGTGCAGGCCTTTCTGTTATTTTTAAGAAGGCTGGAACTCCTCAGCAGAAAGGTATCACCACTACAAGCCTAAAAGACAAAACGAGGTAACAGGTTTTGTGGACTTTCATTCAATCTATTTCAGCAGGTCATATACACTGAGTGTACAGAACATTAAGAACATCTGCTCTTCCCATGACATAGACTGACCAGGTGAATCAAGGTGAAAGCTATGATCCCTTATTGATGTAACTTGTTAAATCCATTTCAAATCAGTGTAGATGAAGGGGACAAGTTAAATATGAATTTGTAAGCTTTGAGATAATTGAGACATGGATTGTGTATGTGTGCCATTCAGAGGGTGAATGGGAAAGACAAAAGATTGAAGGGCCTTTGAACGAGTTATGGTAGTTGTTGCCTACATTGCTGGGTTTTTCACGCTCAACAGTTTCCTGTGTGTATCAAGAATGGTCACCCTTTACTCCCGAGTGGCGCAGCAGTCTAAGGTACTGCATCACAGTGCTTGAGGCGTCAATACAGATCTGGGTTCGATCCCGGGCTGTGTCGCAGCCGGCCGCGACCGGAAGACCCATGAGGCGCCGCACAATTGGCCCTGCGTCGTTCGGGTTAGGGGAGGGTTTGGCCGGCTGGGATGTCCATGTCCCATCACACTCTAGGGACTCCTTTTGGTGGCCGGGCTCATGCACGCTGACTTCGGTCGCCAGCAGTACAGTGTTTCATCCGACACATTGGTGAAGCTGGTTTCAGGGTTAAGCAAACAGTGCGTCAAGAAGCAGTGTGGCTTGGCAGGGTCGTTTTTTCGGAGGATGCATGGCTCTCGACCTTCTTCTCTCCTGAGTCCGTACGGGAGTTGCAGCGATGGGACTAGACTGTAACAACCAATTGGATATCACGATATTGCGGCGAAAAGGGGTAAAAAGTGCACAAAAAAATTTAAGAATGGTCACCCACCCAAAGGACATCCAGCCAACTTGACACAACTGCATTGGAGTCAACATGGGCCAGCATCCCTGTGAAACACTTTCGACACCTTGTAGAGTCCATGCCCCGACGAATTGAGGCTGTTCTGAGGGCAAAAGGGGGTGCAAGTCAATATTAGGAAGATGTTCCTAATGTTTTGTACACTCAGTGTATGTGTTCTCTTATTTATGTAGATGTGTTTTTCTCAATGTCATTTAAATTTCTATCCAATAAATCTTTGTCCCCAAAGGCCAATTTACTTTGCAACATAAAATAAAACATTTAAATGCAGGACATTGAGAAACAATAGAGACACAATATGTTGAAGGGGAATGTATTAAATAGAGACAGGGGGAGTGTAACATAATATAGAATTTGTCTTTGTATCTTTCGTTGTATGTACCTCAATGGAGAGAGTGGGTGTATTCTCTATTTGTGGATAAAATGTGAAGAAGATGGTACGTTTGTGTGTAGGTTTATGAAGATGGCAAGTCTGTAGCCTAAGTTAAGACAAGCATGTTTATTTTTTATATAGTGTGCAAGCATGTTTATACGTATTTACATTGCTGTCTATATTTACGGTGATAGCAAGACTATGTTTATGTTTGTGTGTGTATATGGTTTGAAAGTCTCTCTCCCTCCATCCATCCTTCCCTCCCTCCAGAGCTCCATTGGTGGGTTCAGGAAGTCAAAATAAGACTTGGTAAAGGAGAGAAAGTGAGGGAATGGAGAGAGAGAGAGAAGGGAAAGAGAGGGAGCGGGAAGTGAATGGAAAGTGAGGGAAGGCAAGGGAAGGTAGAGAGGCAGCCCCTCAGGCGTGTCCGGGTGGTGATGGCTCCCCTGACAGCCTCCCCAGTAATGGCTTCCCTCTCTCTTGAGTACTGTGAAATTGCAGGCCTGGTCTGTGCAGCTGAGGACTCGCAGGAGACAAACTGCCTTTTAATTCCGAGCGTGGAGAGGTGGAGGGAGAGGTGGAGAGGTGACGGAGAGAGAGGCCCTAGGGGAGGGCTACCAATCACACATCCATCACACTAACCTCTCCCCCGGGAGCCACCCTGATGGAGAGGGGACTTGGAGAGCTGGAGGGGTGTATGGTGTATGGGAAGGGGGGTTCGGGGGCATGCATATACCTGCCAGAGAGGGAATCTGCCTGGGGTGATGCTTAGAGGGTGTATGGTGGTGTGTGTGATGGTGGTGTGTGGTGTGTGTATGCTGGTGTGTGTGATGGTGGTGTGTAGTGTATGTATGGTGGTGTGTGATGTCTGTGGTGTGTGTGTATGGTGGTGTGTGTGATGGTGGTGTGTGGTGTGTGTGTGTATGGTGGTGTGTGTAGTGGTGTGTGTAGTGGTGTGTGGTGTGTGTATGTGTTTGTGTGTGATGCTGGTGTGTGTATGTGTTTGTGTGTGATGCTGGTGTGTGTGGTAGGGGTGTGTGTGATGGTGGTGTGTGGTGTGTGTATGCTGGTGTGTGTGATGGTGGTGTGTAGTGTATGTATGGTGGTGTGTGATGTCTGTGGTGTGTGTGTATGGTGGTGTGTGTGATGGTGGTGTGTGGTGTGTGTGTGTATGGTGGTGTGTGTAGTGGTGTGTGTAGTGGTGTGTGGTGTGTGTATGTGTTTGTGTGTGATGCTGGTGTGTGTATGTGTTTGTGTGTGATGCTGGTGTGTGTGGTAGGGGTGTGTGTGATGGTAGTGTGTGGTGTGTGTATGCTGGTGTGTGTGATGGTGGTGTGTGGTGTGTGTATGGTGGTGTGTGTGTGTGTGTGTGATGGTGTGTGGTGTGTGTGTGTATGGTGGTGTGTGTGATGGTGGTGTGTGGTGTGTGTATTGTGGTGTGTGTGGTGGTGGTGGTGGTGGTGGTGGTGGTGTGTGGTGTGTGTATGCATTTGTGTGTGATGCTGGTGTGTGTGGCGGGGGTGTGTGTGATGGTGGTGTGTGGTGTGTGTATGCTGGTGTGTGTGAGGGTGGTGTGTGGTGTGTGTGAGGGTGTGTGGTGTGTGTATGGTGGTGTGTGTGATGGTGGTGTGTGGTGTGTGTGTATGGTGGTGTGTGTGATGGTGATGTGTGTATGCGGATGTGTGTGATTTATGGTGTGTGTGTGTGTGGTGGTGGTGTGTGGTGTGTATGTATACTGGTGTGTGTGATGGTGGTGTGTGGTGTGTGTATGCTGGTGTGTGTGATGGTGGTGTGTGTGGTGGTGGTGTGTGGTGTGTGTGTGTATGCTTGTGTGTGTGATGGTGTGTGTGTGGTGGTGGTGTGTGTGGTGGTGGTGTGTGGTGTGTATGTATACTGGTGTGTGTGATGGTGGTGTGTGGTGTGTGTATGCTGGTGTGTGTGATGGTGGTGTGTGTGGTGGTGGTGTGTGGTGTGTGTGTGTGTATGCTTGTGTGTGTGATGGTGTGTGTGTGGTGGTGGTGTGTGTGGTGGTGGTGTGTGGTGTGTGTGATGGTGGTGTGTGGATGTTGGTGTGTGTGATGGTGGTGTGTGTGTACTGGTGTGTGTGATTATGGTGTGTGTGTGTGTGTGTGGTGGTGGTGTGTGGTGTGTGTATGCTGGTGTGTGTGATGCTGGTGTGTGTGGTGGTGGTGTGTGGTGTGTGTGATTGTGGTGTGTGTATGCTGGTGTGTGTGATGCTGGTGTTTGTGGTGTGTGTGATGGTGGTGTGAGTATGCTGGTATGTGTGATGGTGGTGTGTTTATGCTGGTTTGTGTGATGGTGGGGTGTGGTGTGAGTATGCTGGTGTGTGTGATGCTGGTGTGTATACTGGTTTTTGTGATGGTGGGATGTGGTGTGTGTATGCTGGTGTGTGTGGTTGGAGGGGAGGTGTTTTCCCCCTCAAGTGTCTTGGTTGCCGCGCCGTGAGGGAGAAGAAGGGAGAGAGAGAAAGGGAGCGATAGAGGGAGAGAAATTAAAGATTAAAGGTGCTCTGCTCAGTACTGCCCCCAGGGGACAGAGATAGTCTGAATCAGGCCTTCCTTCACCTCCATGTGTTATTCTCTCGCCCACTCCATCTCCATCCCCGCTTTCTCTCTCTCCCTCCTCTCAGCTTTCTCTCTACCTGCATCCATAGCCACAGGAAGTAGTTCGGGGTTGGGGGTGGGGTAGAAATACACCCGCCAGTTGAAGCTCTTTTACTGTACTTCTACACCATTTTAAAACTCTAAAATGCTATTTCGAAAACAGTAAAAACAAACAAAAATGATCTCCTCAATATTAGGTTAATATTAGGTTTGGCAATGTGGAAAGGCGTGTACAGTGAACTTCTCAACATCATCATACATAGGCTACATTGTCTCGTTTAGCCTACTTGTGGAACAGTGCATACAGTGCAACATGAAATAGATGCATAATACACGCTATCAAGGCCGACTTCAAATACCGACATCAATGTGAAAGTAACTGGAGCAGAAAACAGCTGACCGCAAATGCAAACTATGCCAGGTGAATCTTACACATGCATTTAAATAAAATGCATACATCAAAGGAATGACGTAGGCCTACAATCGACTAGGACACATAAAGACAAACAAACTCCACCAAGGAATGTATTAAAATCTACACATTAAGACCGCGACCTTGATTCAGCACCGCTGAATGGACAACGCACCGGTACAGGTAGGCATAGTGGAGCTCCGTGGGGTGTGGCTGAATGGACAGTGTCTCTGTCTAGTAGCCAGCTATAATTAGGCTATTCAGTTTGTGGGCAGTTAGACATTGTCTGTGCACAGTTGTGATAGCCTATAATGCGTATATGAAAATCATAATCGGCATGCAGATCTTTAGAAATTGTAGGATCAATTGTAAATTGTCACTCATATGAAAAAGGTTGCAGACCCCCTGCTATAGGCTATATGAAGTCACCCTTGTGGAACGGCGCATACAGTGTACTGTGACAGTGTCATTGTCTCGTGTACTTCCCACGAAAATTGTTGCTCTGCGTTCAGAGATATTCCTTATAATGTGTGTGCCCAGCTCATTTTTGTATTTGCCTGTGTGCTTTATTCGCCAGGGAAGGGAAACATTCTGCAAATATTCAAGCATTGCATAAACAAGGTTCTTCTAAGGCGGCTCAGAGAATATTGAAACATTTTGTATCAACAAGACTGCTCCGATAATTAAAAAATATATATATTTAACTAGGAAAGTCAGTTAAAAACAAATTATTATTTACAATGACGGCCTACACAGGCCAAAACTGGACGACGCCCTACGGGACTCCAAATCACGGCCGGATGTGATGCAGCCTGGATATGAACCAGGTACTGCAGTGATGCCTCTTGCACTGCGATGCAGTGCCTTAGACCACTGCGCCACTCGGGATTAATATTGCAACATAGTAGTCAACACTATAACTAAATAACTTAGCAATATTTAATGGCGTTTTGCCAGCAATATTGATCCGTTAGGACAGCGGTCCCCGACCACCGCTACTGGGCCGCAAAGAAACGATAAATCTTTTTTTTTTTTATCAGTAAAATAAAATAATAGTTATATACAATTATAGACTATTTGTGCAGTAATTACATTGAACTTGATGCAGTCTATTGGTCCTTTTCTCATCATACTAATATCTCTGTCACGCCCACAACAGTTTACAGATTTTGAACTTGAGTAAAGCGCGCGCGCGAGTTCATCCCGGTCGGCGTGAGCTGTGTTGCCCGCCAATTTTGTACTAGTTTGACATGTTCCAAAAAAAAATTGAGGGGATTTTAGGAGAGACTGAGACTGGGCCGTCTTTCTCCCAGCTGGTGCGCGATCACCTAGCTTCGCTGTCAACGGAGTTCGAGCGTTACTTCCCAAACGCCAAAGACCCACGAAGTGCGAAGGAATGGATCCGCGAACCATTTGTGAATGTCCCAGGTGAATCGTCCATGTCCGTGCAGGAGGAAGATCAACTCCTTGAGGTTGCAAATGACGTGGCCTTAAAAGTATGTTTGAGATATCTTCATATACTTCATATCTGCCGACCTTCTGGATTAAAATCAAGGCTGAATATGATGAGATAGCCACAAAAACACTGAAAACGTTGCTTCCATTTCCAACATCCTATCTCTGCGAAGCGGTTTCCCGCAATGACTGCAACTAAAACGAAATGACGGAGTAGACTGGACATAAGGAACACGTCACTGTCTCCTATCACCCCTAGACTGGACATAAGGAACACGTCACTGTCTCCCATCATCCCTAGACTGGACATAACGAACACGTCACTGTCTCCCATCACCCCTAGACTGGACATAAGGAACACGTCACTGTCTCCCATCACCCCTAGACTGGACATAAGGAACATGTCACTGTCTCCCATCACCCCTAGACTGGACAGAAGGAACACGTCACTGTCTTTCATCACCCCTAGATGGGACCGTCTTGTTGGCGGGAAACAAGTTCAGGGCTCCCACTGATTCAGCTACATGGTGAGTTGCAATATGGTGAGAAAAATATGTACTTTATGTTTTTATAATATCATCACGTTAGACCCACTTAAACTAAAATGTTATGAAAAAGCGGCTATACTAAATGTATAGGCCTAATCGATATTCCGGTCGTGTCGTGAGGTCCGGGAAAATATTGCCTATAACAGACCGGTCCGCGGTACAAAATAAGGTTGGGGACCGCTGCGTTAGGATATCTCATTTTAATTCAGGAAGATGGACAAGCAAGACTGATGTGGAAATTCATTATACCAGAGGCAGAAGGGCTACAGGTAGGGATGCAGGCCTACAGCAAGAAGTTAAACAAGTTATCACAACTAGATAATCATTCATTATTTGTATTATGTCAGTTATCATTATGTCACTGCATGACAATGCACATTTATTATAGCCTACAAGTGTTCTTGTCTTTTAAGCCAAAAACAAGACAAGTATTTTGGGGAAATGCTCTAAATACCAAAATGTTCAATTGTTTATTTTCATAACAAAAAGCCTACATGAAATCAAAATCGCATGAACCTACTCGACGAATAAATTAAAATAACAATTAGGCTTCCAGCTATCACAACCTATATTTTAATAGCACAAAACAGCTTTTGGTTCCTTATGGTCAACAAAAAGGAGGGCTTCCCACCTCCCAATTAAATTAACCTCTGGCTATCAGATTACAACCAGGTTTACAAGGCTAAATTCAAATGCCGACATCAAATTGAAAGCAATCGGCACACTGCCTAAACAGCTGACCAGCATAGCAAATGGCACTGTCTCTGCCCCCTGCTTTCTAAAAGTGACAGAAAAGGTGCACAGGCTGGCAGCTGCTCTCTGAGCAATGCTCTGCATGGTCCTAAAGCCAGACAAAATGGTAATCAGCTATTGCATTTTAGTCGGGATTGGAATGATTTTAGTCAGTTTTTTGTTGTTGTTGCCTACCCATATGACGACCCTCCTGGAGGGGGAAGGGGGGCTGGGGTTTGAGTGTTTACCAGCATCTGTAATTTGAGTCTGATAAGTATTTGTACAAAGCAGCTAATCGGATAATACTTGTGGAATATAAAAATAGTAGCTTGACATGTTTTCCAGTTTCTTGAAATACTTTGCAAATGCAAACTTATTTCTATGTGAAAACTGAAATTGTCTATTCATTCCTATTCCATTTTAGCAGACACTCTTTCCCAGAGCAACTTACAGTAGTGAGTGCATACATTTTAATACTTTTTTGTACTGGTACCCCATGTGAATTCAACCCAAAACCCTAACATTACAAGCACCACATCATCACAAACCACTTGATGTCTCAATGTACTCAATTACTGTATTGTGCATTGTTTTTCTTCATGGAGATGGAACGTCTACAAGTACAAACCTAGATAACCAGCCTATGTACAATACAATAATGTACATTTACACAAAGTGTTTTACTCTTTCTGGACTCCATTAGAATAACAATCAAAGAGAAATGCTGAAAAAATATTTTGCCCACTGTACAGACCTCTATATTGGTCTGCTAATACTAGTAGAAGGCCCAGTGCACTACTTTTGTGAAAAAATATCATCTTTATTTGTATGTACATTTCTTTATATATTTATTTTCAGGGGGTGCATCAATGTACTGTATCTAGTTACATTCACATCTGCTTGGCCCTGTGAACAAAATGTGTTTTCCATTTGATGTTTGGATTAGTGAATGACAATTAAACCACACAGACATTCTACTTTTCTACCTCAGTTGTAGGTATCTCAAAAAGTCTATGCCGCAATTTCCTCTCTTCTCATGACTCAAATCAAATCAAACTTTGTTATTAAATGAAATAAAGGGACTCACAGTACAGATAGATAGCAATACAAATGGTACCATAGAGGCACAGAATAAGTTAGAGAGAAAAAACAAAAAGAATTGGAGGGATTTATTCACAAAAGATCAAGTGTAATATAGTACTTTAAGCATATTTTTTTGTTTCAGTCTCCTCCATCTACACTAACCTAAGTTAATTCAAATATTTTTTTTCTATTAATAATGTAAAATGAACAGCTGTACAGAAAGACTTACAGAAGAGGAAGTTCTTGATGTAATTAAAGCCTTTAAGTCTGGGAAAACTCCAGGGCTGGATGGCATATCAGTTGATGTATACCAAATATTTGTTGATGTACTCAGAGGACCGTTATTAGCATGTTTTAAACAGTCCTATAAAAATGGTAGATTATCAGATACTCAACAAGAAGGTCTGATTTAATTATCACTGAAACAGGACCCATGAGGCAACGCACAATTGGCCCAGCATCTTCCGGGTTAGGGGAGGGTTTGGCTGGCCGGGATGTCCTTGTCCCATCGCGCTCTAGCGACTCCGGGCGCATGCACGCTGACACGGTTGCCAGGTGTACGGTGTACAGCTGTGCCATATAGATTGCAAAATACTTAGATTTTCAATGTACCGATTCCTCGGCACGTGGTTTATGAACTGATACACAAAATGACGCGAAATTCAAAACTTTTCAGTTTAAATTATTAAACAAAATTTCAACCAATAGAATGCTATATATGGGGTATATAACCATCCCAGCTCTGCAGATTTTGCTGCGAAGAGACAGAATTATTAAATCATTTGTTTTGGTACTATCCATATGTAGCTTGTTTTTTGTCGCAGGTTCAAGAATGGCTTAAGAATTGCAACATTTATCTGGAGCAAACTCTTCAAATAGCACTGCTGTGTAATTTGAAAAGTCATAGTCAATCGATCCATAATATAATAATACTCTTAGCAAAAATGGTTATCTTTAATTTAGAATCTGTAGAAACAATGAGAATGGAAAGGTTCAGAACTTTTGTGAAACATCACAGCACAGTTGAAAAATATGTGGCAAATAGAAATCAAAACTGGATGGTGTTCAGAGATACAGTGGGTGAAATAAGTATTGAACACGTCACCATTTTTCTTAGTAAATATGTTTCCAAAGGTGCTATTGACATGAAATGTTCACCAGATGTTGGTAACAACCCAAGTAATCCATACATACAAAGAAACCAAAACAAATAAGTTCAGAGATTAAGTTATGTGTGATAATGTGAAATGACACAGGGAAAAAGTATTGAACACATGAAGAAAGGGAGGTGCAAAAAGGCATGGAAAGCCAAGACAACAGCTGAAAACTATCAGTAATTAAAAAGCAATCCAGCCCCCTGTCAGTGCAAATTAATATCAGCTGGTTCAGTCCCAACTAATGGCCTACAAAAAGGTCTCATTGCCAAGGTGTCACACAAGACACATCTCATGATGGGTAAAAGCAAAGAGCTGTCTCAAGACCTTCGCAACCTAATTGTTGCAAAACATAATGATGGCATTGGTTATAGGCGCATTTCTAAGCTTCTGAATGTTCCAGTGAGCACTGTTGGGGCCATAATACGGAAGTGGAAAGACAATCATTTCACCATAAATTTGCCTCGACCAGGTGCTCCTCGCAAGATTTCTGACAGAGGAGTGAAAAGAATAATCAGAAGAGTTGTCCATGACAGAACGACAGATATACGGGACCCAAAAGCGGACACGGAGGCAGAGATATGATTGACTGTTTAATAGGGTATATGGGGCAAGACAGGCTCGTAGTAAATGACAGGCAATGTTCGTAACAGGGGATCTGAATAGCAGTCGTCCAATAAGGGGAGTCAGGCTCGTGGTCGTAGTTCAGGCAGCGTTCGGTACCGGGAATCAGAAGGATGGCAGTGCAGAGGAGTAGACAGGCTCGTAATCTGTAACACAGGCAGAGTTCGCTTAGCAGGAGATCAGAAGGTCGAAGGCACAGGAGGGGATAGACAGGAACGTAATCCAACAGGCAGGTAGAGGTCCAAATACCGGGAAACAGACTGGCAGAGTTATTAATATTAGAGATTGCTGGAACGACTGACTAGGCAAGACGATCTGGCAAAACCCCAACAGAACCCAAGGGACTAAATACCCATCGTGATTAATGATGGTGATAGGGTGCACCTGGTGTGGGGAGGGGACAAACACAGACAGGTGAAACATATCAGGACATGACAGTACCCCTCCCCCTACGGGCGCCACCTGGCGACCGACCCGGGTGCATACCTGGCTGACCGGGATGCCGTCGATGAAAGTCGGCGATGAGCTCCGGGTCGAGGATGTCCCTGGTAGAGACCCAAGACCGCTCCTCTGGCCCGTAGCCCTCCCAGTCAACCAGGTACTGGGAACCCCGGCCCCGGGGACGGACTCTCAGGAGGCGACGCACCGTCCAGGCAGGTTGGTTGTCAATAACCCGAGGAGGAGGAGCAGGCCTAGGAACAGGAGACAAAGGACAATGAGAGACAGGTTTTACACGGGACACATGAAAGGTAGGATTAATGCCGAGGGACCGGGGCAACATGAGGCGTATAGCTGAGCGGTTGATAATCCGGGAGATCTGATAAGGGCCGATGTAACGGGATGAAAGCTTGCGACTCTCCACCCGAAGGGGCAGATCTCGGGTGGACAGCCACACCCTCTGGCCAACACGGTAGTGGGGAGCCGGGGTTCTGCGACGGTCGGCCTGCCGCCGATACCTGGCATTGGTGCGTAACAAAACACCCCGGGCCTTTCTCCATGTCTGACGACAGCGGCTGACGAACAACTGGGCCGACGGGACGCCAACCTCCTCTTCTTGCTCCGGAAACAGCGGAGGCTGGTAGCCCAAGGAGCACTCGAAGGGGGAAAGCCCCGTAGCGGAGGAAGGCAGGGTGTTGCGGGCATATTCCACCCAAACAAGTTGCCGGCTCCAGGTGGTGGGATTGTCAGAGACCAGGCACCGTAGCACAGTCTCTAGGTCCTGATTGGCCCGCTCCGATTGACCGTTTGACTCTGGATGAAATCCTGAAGACAAACTGATAGATGACCCAATAAGGGTGCAGAAGGCCCTCCAGAACTGGGAGGTGAATTGAGGACCCCGATCAGAGACAATGTCCATGGGTAGTCCGTGGATCCTGAAAATGTGCTGCACCATCAGTTGGGCCGTCTCCTTGGCTGATGGCAGCTTAGGCAGAGCGATGAAGTGTGCCGCCTTCGAGAATCGGTCCACTATGGTGAGGATAGCGGTATTGCCGTCGGATTGCGGCAGGCCTGTGACAAAGTCCAGGGAGAGGTGTGACCATGGACGATGAGGGACCGGAAGAGGCTGCAGGAGACCAGCCGGGACCTGGCTGGGCGTCTTGTTTTGGTTGCACACCGTGCAGGCAGAGACAAAAGAGGGGACATCCACTCCCATGGTGGGCCACCAAAACCTTCAACGTATAAATGCCAGGGTCCGGCGAGAGCCGGGGTGGCAGGTCAGTCTTGATGAATGGCCCCATTCCAGGACTCAGGATCGGACAGGGTCAGGCACGAACAGGCAGCCTGGCGGACCCCTCCGGGATCAGGGCTCAACTGTTGTGCGTTACGCACATCCTCTTCAACACCCCAGACCAAGGACGTAGCCAAACAAGAGACAGGGAGAATGTGCTCATTACCTTGGGCAGCAGCAGGACTGAACACACGGGAGAGGGCGTCCGGTTTAGTGTTCTTAGAGCCAGGTCGATAAGACAGGGTGAAATCAAAGCGAGTAAAAAACAGAGCCCACCTGGCTTGTCGGGCATTGAGTCTCCTGGCTGAGCGTAGATACTCCAGGTTCTTGTGGTCTGTCCAGAAATGGTTGTTCCGCCCCCTCCAGCCAATGTCTCCACTCCTCCAATGCAGTCTTGACCGCCAGCAATTCCCTGTTGCCGACGTCGTAGTTAACCTCAGCAGGTGTCAGACGACTGGAGAGGAATGCACAGGGGTGCAGCTTCTGGTCGCTGTCCGACCTTTGTGACAACACGGCCCCCACGCCGATATTGGAGGCGTCCACCTCCACCACAAACTGCCGGGCCGGATCTGGGTGAATCAAAATGGGGGCTGAAGTGAAGCGCTGTTTGAGGGCAGCGAAGGCCTGGGCTGCTTGGGGGGACCATACAAAGCTCACTTTAGTCGAGGTTAAGGCAGTGAGTGGGGCTGCCAAAATACTGTAATTACGAATGAATCGCCGATAAAAATTGGCAAACCCCAGGAAGCATTGCAGATCCAAGCGTGAAGAGGGCTGTGGCCAATCAGTGACGGCTTGGACCTTGCCTGGATCCATTCGGATGCTACCCGCAGCCACTATGTAACCCAGGAAAGGAATGACAGAGCGATGGAACTCACACTTTTCTGCTTTTACAAACAGTTGGTTCTCTAATAATCGCTGGAGGACCTGTCGTACGTGTGCCGTGTGTTCCTGAGCTGAGTGGGAAAAAAATCAAGATATCATCCAGATACACAAAAACAAAACGATTAATCATGTCCCGGAGTACGTCGTTTACCAGAGCCTGGAAGACAGCGGGAGCGTTCGTCAATCCAAATGGCATCACCAGGTATTCATAGTGTCCACTAGCAGTGTTAAACGCAGTCTTCCATTCATCCCCTTCTCGTATCCGTACCAGGTGGTAGGCATTTCGGAGATCCAGTTTCGAGAAGATCGTGGCTCCTTGGAGCAACTCAAAGGCGGAGGCAAGCAGTGGAAGTGGATAACGGTTTTTCACCGTAATGTCATTCAGGCCCCGGTAATCAATGCATGGGCGTAGAGTCTTATCCTTCTTGGCCACGAAGAAAAACCCAGCCCCAGCAGAAGAGGATGATGGCCGAATAATCCCAGCCCTGAGGGAGGTCGCCACATAGTCCGCCATGGCCTTAGTTTCCGGACCGGACAGGGAGTACAGACGTCCACGGGGGGGTGATGTGCCTGGATGGAGGTCTATGGCACAGTCGTATGGCCGATGAGGTGGTAAAGAGGTAGCCCGAGACTTATTGAACACCTCCCTTAGATCCCAGTATTCGGAAGGAACAGATGACACATCGATGTTCTCTGTGGAATGTGGAACCTGTCTGTTCAAAACATGCTGTGCAGCCTTCAGGCAATGAGCAAGGCAAAAAGGGCTCCAGTAAATAACAGAACCAGTAATCCAGTCGATGTGAGGGTGTTTGACAAGCCAAGAATGGCCTAACACAATCGGAGTGTTAGGAGAATGTAAGGGCAGGAACTGGATCTCCTCCCTGTGGTTACCAGACAGGATCAGAGTGACGGGCACCGATATCTGAGACACCCGCCCAATAGAACGACCGTCCAGGGCAGTGGCCTCGATGGGTGTGCTTAGAGGGCGCGAAGGAATGCCTAACTTAACCAGAAGTGAATTATCAATAAAGCAATCGTCAGCCCCTGAATCCATAAGGACATTTACTGTCAGGGTTTGGGAACCCCAAATAATAGTGGCAGGAAAAGGAAAACGAACCGGGGATACCCACAGGGTTTTAGTTTGACTCACCCGTATTCCTGCAGTTACGGATGAGCCCGCCCTTTTAAAGGACAGCCGGCTGCATAATGTCCTTTCTCTCCACAGTAGAGGCAGCTGTGACTGTCTATCCTGCGTCGATGTTCCTCGGGCGTCAGCTGTGCCCTTCCTATTTGCATGGGTTCAGACGTAAGGACCTCGGACGCCCTCGATGGTTCTCGGAAGAATTCGGGTGGCCCCGTCAGTCCCAGTGACGCTCTACCACCCGATCCGCCGAAATGCGGAAGTGCCTAAGCAGGACAACGATTTTCTCTCTCCCGATTTTGTTCCTGAAGTCTACTGCCTATACGCATGGCAATGGAGATGAGGCTGTCTATACTGGGAGGAACCTCTCGGGCGGCGAGTTCATCTTTAATGGAATCACATAATCCATCGTAAAATGCGTCGAGCAGAGCCTCGGAATTCCATGAGCACTCCGCTGCCAGGGTATGGAATTTAATGGAGTAATCCGACACGCTGCTAGTCCCCTGTTTTAGACGTAACAGCTGACGTGCCGCTTCTCTGCCGGACAATGGAGCATCGAATACCTTCTTTACTTCCGCAGTGAACGCTGCCAGACTGTAACAGACAGGAAGTTGCTGGTCCCAGATCGGCGTAGCCCAGGCCAGGGCTCGCCACGTCATCATGGTTATCATATAGGCGACCCGTGACTTCTCTGTGGGAAAGGAGGATGGCTGCAGTTCGAAGATACGCGAGCATTGGGACAAAAACGGACCACAATAACTCAAATCACCAGAGAACCGTTCGGGAGCAGGTAAGTGCGGCTCTCTTAGGGATACCGTGGAAGGTGGTGGGTTGCTAGGTATAGGTGGGACAGGAGACGGGGGGAAAGCGCTCTGTGTCGGTAGTGCCGATGTTAATTTCTCCAAGTGTTGGAGCAGGCATTCGGTGGCTCGCTGCTGGTTCTCTCTCTGCTCACGGAGTTCCTCTGCTATTGAACGTAGCACCTCCTCGTGTCGACCCACAACAACCCCCTGACGGGCTATTGCGTTCTGTAGATGTGACAGATGACAGAACGACAGATATACAGGACCCAAAAGCGGACACGGAGGCAGAGATATGATTGACTGGTTAATAGGGTATATGGGGCAAGACAGGCTCGTAGTAAATGACAGGCAATGTTCGTAACAGGGGATCTGAATAGCAGTCGTCCAATAAGGGGAGTCAGGCTCGTGGTCGTAGTTCAGGCAGCGTTCGGTACCGGGAATCAGAAGGATGGCAGTGCAGAGGAGTAGACAGGCACGTAATCCGTAACACAGGCAGAGTTCGCTTAGCAGGAGATCAGAAGGTCGAAGGCACAGGAGGGGATAGACAGGAACGTAATCCAACAGGCAGGTAGAGGTCCAAATACCGGGAAACAGACTGGCAGAGTTATTAATACGAGAGATTGCTGGAACGACTGACTAGGCAAGACGATCTGGCAAAACCCCAACAGAACCCAAGGGACTAAATACCCATACTGATTAATGATGGTGATAGGGTGCACCTGGTGAGGGGAGGGGACAAACACAGACAGGTGAAACATATCAGGACATAACAGTCCAAGAGCCAAGGACCACTTGTGGAGAGCTTCAAAAAGACCTGCAATTAGCAGGTACTGTTGTCTCAAAGAAAACAGTAAGTAATGCACTCCACCGCCATGGCCTGTATGCACGCTCACCACGCAAGACTCCATTGCTGAAAAAAAAGCATGTTGAAGCTCGTTTAAAGTTTGCTGCACAACATTTGGAAAAGCCAGTGAAATACTGGGAGAATATAGTGTGGTCAGATGAGAGCAAAATTGAACTGTTTGGATGTCATAATACACACCATGTTTGGAGGAGAAATGGCACTGCACATCACCCTAAAAACACCATACCAACAGTGAAGTTTGGAGGTGGGAACATCATGGTGTGGGGCTGCTTTTCAGCAAATGGTACTGGCAAACTTCACATAATTGAAGGAAGGATGAATGGGCAAATTTACCGAGACATTCTTGACAAATATCTGCTGCCATCTACCAGGATGATGAAGATAAAACGAGGGTGGACATTTCAGCAAGACAATGATCCCAAACACACAGCCAAGGAAACTCTCAATTGGTTTCAAAGAAAGAAAATAAAGCTGCTAGAATGGCCCAGCCAATCACCTGACTTAAATCCCATTGAAAATCTATGGAAAGAACTGAAGATCAAGATTCATAGAAGAGGCCCACGGAACCTTCAAGATTTGAAGACTGTTTGTGTGGAAGAATGGGCCAAAATCACACCAGAGCAATGCATGCGACTAGTTTCTCCATACAGGAGGCGTCTTGAAGCTGTCATTACCAACAAAGGCTTTTGTACAAAGTATTAAATAAATATCAGTAAGTGTGTTCAATACTTTTTCCCTGTGTCATTTCACATTATTACACATAACTTAATGTCTGAACTTATTTGTTTTGGTTTCTTTGTGAAAACATCTGGTGAAAATTTCATGTCAATAGCACCTTTGGAAATATATTTACTGAGAAAAATGGTGACGTGTTCAATACTTATTTCACCCGGTGTAGGTGGGAGAGGTTGAGTGGAGATGAAGAGTGGGACTAAAAATAGCAAGATATCTATTGTAGAATATACTGTGTCCGTAAAATGTTTATAGTATATATAAGCTGGAAGTAGAAGCCTAAGTGTTGTTGTCCATTAGTTCACTCCAATTAATATTTTTTAAAGATACAGTGGGGAGAACAAGTATTTGATACACTGCCGATTTTGCAGGTTTTCCTACTTACAAAGCATGAAGAGGTCTGTAATTTTTATCATAGGTTCAGAAAATCACATTGTATGATTTTTAAATAATTAATTTGCATTTTATTGCATGACATAAGTATTTGATCACCTACCAACCAGTAAGAATTCCGGCTCTCACAGACCTGTTAGTTTTTCTTTAAGAAGCCCTCCTGTTCTCCACTCATTACCTGTATTAACTGCACCTGAACGTTACCTGTATAAAAGACACCTGTCCACACACTCCAACAGACTCCAACCTCTCCACAATGGCCAAGACCAGAGAGCTGTGTAAGGACAACAGGGATAAAATTGTAGACCTGCACAAGGCTGGGATGGGCTACAGGGCAAGCAGCTTGGTGAGAAGGCAAAAACTGTTGCCGCAATTATTAGAAAATGGAAGAAGTTCAAGATGACGGTCAATCTCCCTCGGTCTGGGGCACCATGCAAGATCTCACCTCGTGTGGCATCAATGATCATGAGGAAGGTGAGGGATCAGCCCAGAACTACACGGCAGGACCTGGTCAATGACCTGAAGAGAGCTGAGATCACAGTCTCAAAGAAAACCATTAGTAACACACTACGCCGTCATGGATTAAAATCCTGCAGCGCACGCAAGGTCCCCCTGCTCAAGCCAGCGCATGTCCAGGCCCATCTGAAGTTTGCCAATGACCATCTGGATGATCCAGAGGAGGAATGGGAGAAGGTCATGTGGTCTGATGAGACAAAAATAGAGCTTTTTGGTCTAAACTCCACTCGCCATGTTTGGAGGAAGAAGAAGGATGAGTACAACCCCAAGAACACCATCCCACCGTGAAGCATGGAGGTGGAAACATCATTCTTTGGGGATGCTTTTCTGCAAAGGGGACAGGACGACTGCACCGTATTGAGGGGAGGATGGATGGGGCCATGTATCGCGAGATCTTGGCCAACAACCTCCTTCCCTCAGTAAGAGCATTGAAGATGGGTCGTGGCTGGGTCTTCCAGCATGACAACGACCCGAAACACACAGCCAGGGCAACTAAGGAGTGGCTCCGTAAGAAGCATCTCAAGGTTCTGGAGTGGCCTTGCCAGTCTCCAGACCTGAACCCAATAGAAAATCTTTGGAGGGAGCTGAAAGTCCGTATTGCCCAGCGACAGCCCCGAAACCTGAAGGATCTGGAGAAGGTCTGTATGGAGGAGTGGGCCAAAATCCCTGCTGCAGTGTGTGCAAACCTGGTCAAGAACTACAGGAAACGTATGATCTCTGTAATTGCAAACAAAGGTTTCTGTACCAAATATTAAGTTCTGCTTTTCTGATGTATCAAATACTTATGTCATGCAATAAAATGCAAATTAATTACTTAAAAATCATACAATGTGATTTTCTGGATTTTTGTTTTAGATTCCGTCACTCACAGTTGAAGATTACAGGCTTCTACATGCTTTGTAAGTGGGAAAACCTACAAAATCGGCAGTGTATCAAATACTTGTTCTCCCCACTGTATATACAGTTGAAGTCAGAAGTTTACATACACCTTAGCCAAAAACATTTACACTCAGTTTTTCACAATTCCTGATATTTAATCCTAGTAATAATTCCCTGTCTTAGGTCAGTTAGGATCACCACTTTATTTTAAGAATGTGAAATATCAGAATAATAGTAGAGAGAATGATTTATTTAAGCTTATATTTCTTTCATCACATTCCAAGTGGGTCAGAAGTTTCAATACACTCAATTAGTATTTGGTAGCATTTCCTTTCAATTGTTTAACTTAGGTCAAACGTTTCGTGTAGCTTTCCACAAGCTTCCCACAATAAGTTGGGTGAATTTTGACCCATTCCTCCTGACAGAACTGGTGTAACTGAGTCAGGTTTGTAGACCTCCTTGCTCACACACGCTTTTTCAGTTCTGCCCACACATTTTCTATAGGATTTAGGTCAGGGCTTTGTGATGGCCACTCCAATACCTTGACTTTGTTGTGCTTAAGCCATTTTGCCACAACTTTGGAAGTATGCATGGGGTCATTGTCCATTTGGAAGACCCATTTGTGACCAAGCTTTAACTTCCTGACTGATGTCTTGAGATGTTGCTTCAATATATCCACATAATTTTCTTTCCTCATGATGCCATCTATTTTGTGAAGTGCACCAGTCCCTCCTGCAGCAAAGCACCCCCACAACATGATTCTGCCACCCCCGTGCTTCACGGTTGGGATGGTGTTCTTCGGCTTGCAAGCCTCCCCCTTTTTCCTCCAAACATAACCATGGTCATTATGGCCCAACAGTTCTATTTTTGTTTCATCAGACCAGAGGACATTTCCCCAAAAAGTAAGATCTTTGTCCCCATGTGCAGTTGCAAACCGTAGTCTGGCTTTTTTATGGTGGTTTTGGAGCAGTGTCTTCTTCCTTGCTGAGAGGCCTTTCAGGTCATGTCGATATAGGACTCTTTTTACTGTGAATATAGATACTTTTGTACCTGTTTCCTCCAGCATCTTCACAAGGTCGTTTGCTGTTGTTCTGGGATTGATTTGCACTTTTCTCACCAAAGTACGTTCATCTCTAGGAGACAGAACGTGTCTCCTTCCTGAGTGGTATGATGGCTGCGTGGTCCCATGGTGTTTATACTTGCATGCTATTTGGAAGTTGCTGCCAATTTTCTTTCTGAGGTCTTGGCTGATTTCTTTGGATTTTCCCATGATATCAAGCAAAGAGGCACTGAGTTTGAAGGTAGGCCTTGAAATACATCCACAGGTACACCTCCAATTGACTCAAACTATGTCAATTAGCCTATGAGAAGCTTCTAAAGCCATGAATTTTCCAAGCTGTTTAAAGGCACAGTCAACTTAGTGTATGTAAACTTCTTACCCACTGGAATTGTGATATAGTGAATTATAAGTGAAATAATCTGTCTGTAAACAATTGTTGGAAGAATTACTTGTGTCATGCACGAAGTAGATGTCCTAACCGACTTGACAAAACTATAGTTTGTTAACATGTAATTTTCCGACTTCAACTGTATACACTACCGTTCAAAAGTTTGGGGTCAATTAGAAATGTCCTTGTTTTCCATGAAAACATACATGAAAGGAGTTGCAAAATGAATAGGAAATATAGTCAAGGCATTGACAAGGTTATAATGATAAGGATTTTAATTTTTAATTGAAATAATAATTGTGTCCTTCAAACTTTGCTTTCGTCAAAGAAGCCTCCATTTGCAGCAATTACAGCCTTGCAGACCTTTGGCATTCTAGTTGTCAATTTGTTGAGGTAATCTGAAGAGATTTCACCCCATGCTTCCTGAAGCACCTCCCACAAGTTGGATTGGCTTGATTGGCACTTCTTATGTACCATATGGTCAAGCTGCTCCCACAACAGCTCATTAGGGTTGAGGTCCGGTGACTGTGCTGGCACTCCATTATAGACAGAATACCAGCTGACTACTTCTTCCCTAAATAGTTCTTGCATAGTTTGGAGCTGTGCTTTGGGTCATTGTCCTGTTGTAGGAGTAAATTGTCTCCAATTAAGCACCGTCCACAGGGTATGGCATGGCGTTGTACAAATCTCCCACTTTACCACCACCAAAGCACCCCCAGACCATCACATTGCCTCCACCATGCTTGACAAATGGTGTCAAGCACTTCTCCAGCATATTTTCATTTGGTCTGCGTCTCACTAATGTTATTCTTTGTGATCCAAACACCTCAAACTTAGATTTGTCTGTCTATAACACTTTTTACCAATCTTCCTATTTCCAGTGTCTGTGTTCTTTTGCCCATCTTAATCTTTTCTTTTTATTGGCCAGTTTGAGATATGGCTTTTTCTTTGCAACTCTGCCTAGAAGGCCAGCATCCCGGAGTCGCCTCTTCACTGTTGACGTTGAGACTGGTGTTTTGTGGGTACTATTTAATGAAGCTGGCAGTTGAGGACTTGTACAGCCCATCAATCATCATATTACACCTGGACAATCATAATAGAAGAGCATAATGACAGAGCACGCACGTAAGTTGTTTATTTCTGTCAAGTCATTATCACACCTAATCACTTGTTGATATTCTGCAAATTGTCATAAAATAATCTTGTGCATGCCAATGCGTTTTTGATTGATGGTGAAAACAAACAGTTTGACTATATAGGCCTATTCAGAATCAACGCATAGCCTACTATTTTTAGAACAGTACTATGCTGAACAAGAAATTGGAAGGCACGCGTGTCCAGGGCCACATTATCTGAGAGTGTAGGTTTTGAACCATTTATAAGACCACAGGGTTTCAAATAGTAGCTTTATGGCTTAATAAACATACTTGTTCCTGTATAATGTCTGCAATCTGTGTTGTTTCAGTTTGCTACAGCTGGAAAATAATCCTGCAGCAACAGGAAATGTGAATTATAATATGTATTATAATAAATTTATTTTCTTTTCATTAGGGCAAATAAAGTCTGACATTTTAAAGTGGAAATTACAAACTTTAGAAGCATTTTTAAACCTTGAATACACTACAAGTTTGCATTTCCTGCCATGCAGGAAAATTGACCAGCTACAAAAGAGTGATCAAATTAAGATCCTACATCTGTATATTCAATCTGGCTAGCAGGAGCGAAGAATAAATAAAAACCCGGCCCCTGCAGCGAGTTGTCTAGTTTCTTTCATCACCTTGGCCAGTTCCGCTCTCTCCAGGAGTTCCTAGTAGCAAGTGCATTCCGTAATCTGTGTGACTCTGCTAGGCACGGCGCTGGACTGTTTGGCTTGCAGGGGAGGGAGCTGGAGAGAGATGGTACGGTATAGGTGATGAGATAAACGAGACAACACAGCTACCCAATGAAATGTATCCCTATACAATTAAATGTTTGACTCAAACAAGAGGCAAGAAGCTGTGGCTCTCTTTAGCCAATATGTTCTCTTCCCACGTACAGGGTGATAACGCTTTGTCCCCAAAATAGATTATATTCTCTAAAAGCACCGTTTGTATCATTATTTGTAAAGGCCTATATGATTCTCTACTCAACCCTTATCATAGTCTACTTGAATTATACCTGGCTGTATTAATAATAGGCTATCGTCAAAGGCCTAAAGGAAAATATGAGGCAGGCGAGTATGATAGGCTACAAACCAATGTTGACTACTCTTCAACAGTTGGTAGGTTGAATTTGAGCAATTTAACAGTTTCACATATGTAAATTAGTAGGCTACACCAAGTGCGTATGTCGTCTATTTCGCGACGTATTTACTTGTTGTTGACTGGGAGTAGCCTATATGTCTACGTTAATTGGTCCTAACAACATTCGAACATAAATGTTAAGGCGTTCTTAAACGGAGAGTCAAGAAAATAAGATTTGGTGAGACAAATAAATAGCAAGCCCCGATAGCTTTGGGATTAAGACCGTGAGCGAGGCCAAGCTTTGCTGCCACTTTCGCCTGCCAAGAGCGGCGGGGGTCCCCTCGGTGGCCCGGGCTCTCCCCCTTTTTCTCCCAACAAGCTGAACGGCCTCCCCCGGCTATATAAATTGCTGCTTTATTATCATGTAGAGTCAGCACTTAATACCAACCCGCACCACATAAAACATTTCACATTCTACAATCTACGGTTGGATATGGATGGATAATCCTACTGCTCCAAGGTTGATGCATGCATGCATTACGCGCTGTTTTTGTTGGCTATATGTAAGATTAGGTAATATGCTATAGGCCTTGTTTTATCAGTGCAGTAGGCCTATGCTTTTGGTTGAAAACATTGATTAAGATGATGATGGTGATGGTGGTGATGGTGAAAGATAGTAAGGAGGAGGATATAATGATAACAATAATAATAATAGCAATACATAATAATACATCATTCATAAAACAGAATAATACATTATAATAATAATAGTGATAGGCCTATAAAACTCATACAAATATGATGACAGTCATTTGTTTTAAAACTTGAAATATTGTCAGTTTCTTGCCATAAACAATACATCGCTTTGAATAATTGTTCAATTGACCTTAACTCTATTAATTGCTTCATATGAGTTCTTTGGTTATTTATTTAGGCCTACAGCAACAATGTGCAATATAAATGCTATTATTATGAATGCATAAAGTTGCCAATCCATGTTGTTGATGAGGTTGTTGTTGTTCTGATTAAAACGTTATCTTAAATGAGAATGTGTAATGGGTCCAAATTAACACCTGCTTAACCAACTCATTATAGTCCTGTACTACAACTGCTCAAACATAGTTTTAAACCAGCCTCGCATTTCCACTAACAACCATTAGCGTCTGCATAATGTTTGCACTGCCGCAACTAACTAAATGATGATCTGGGTAAATATTGAAATTCCTTTCGATTGGTAGCTACTCTGTTAAAGCGGCGGGCGACCCTGCTGTCCCTATTGATGAGGCCCGGCTATCTTAATCCTGAGCATTTCCCTGTAAATAGCTTTATGCATAAGAAAGGGACTGCCTAGGTCCCCCTCCCCTCTCGTCCCCTCCACTCCACACACACACAGAGAGAGAGACAGATGATAATGCAGAGAGGGTTTTGTAGCATTAGCTCTTGTTCAGCTACTCCCATCGCATCCCATTCAGGGTCATTTAAGGCGGGTATCATGTCATGTAAAGACGGCCCCCTCACTTTGTAGGCGGCTTTAGAAAGGTGTTGGCTAATAGGCATCAACTCCACTAGGTCATCTTGTCAAAGACCGAAGACGAAGAAGAGGTGAGAAGAAGAAAGAAAATGGAAGATGATACCCAGGTTTTTGTTTTGTGCCTTGGTTTCTTTAGAAGCTTAATTTAGCTTTCAATTTGTGGGGATTCGATTAAACCAATCAAACTTTAATTTACCCTAAATAACATGTCTTAATTGGCCCAATTGTAACAGAGAAAGATCTTGTTGATTGGTGATATTAGACAAAACGCATGTTTTTTTTTTATAGAGCCCAGCTCATTTAGCCTATATAATTCGTCGGCTGGTGCTCCATTTCCTGAAGTTCGGATGGGGATAGTCCCTAAAATTCATTCACCCCAAGAGCCTGATAGTGGAGATACAACTGACAAATAGAAAATGGCAGATTGTATACCTATTTACACCGTTAGGTCCATTCTATAACAAGGCAGTGCCAAAACGAGAGTGAACAGTGAGTGCTATGTTGGCCAAAATATCGTGTCCCCCTCCGCAAAGTTAAAGTTTATTTTATTTCTGCGAGCATGGTTTATGTTTTTGGTCGACCTGAAGGTAAGCTACCGACCATTCTTTAAAGGGGTAACCATGACAACTTGAGTCCTGATTGGCCACCCAGGCACGGGAATTAAGGAGAGCGTCACTCAATTTGAATACGGATGCGCCTCCCGCGCGCACAGCCGAGCACAGTGATGCGAAAAGTGTCGACGTGAGGTGAGCGGAGGCGAAGAAGTGGAACCTAAAAACAAAAGATGGCAACAACAACAAAATAATAATAATAATAGGCTACAGCCCATGTAACATATTCTCTACAGTGGGGATGAACAGGCTTTCCATGTATCAATTTTTACGCAGCCCGTCAATAAAGAAGAGGACTATAGGTGCTTTTTAAATTCATATTTTTATCTTCTCAATTCTGGATTGTGACAAGTGCCAGGACAGAACAGGACAGGGCCGTCCAGAACCAGGAGTACAGTAGAGGAACTTCGGGGAGTGTTCGCCTATTATAGGCTATAATAGCCTGCTTTTAAACGGTAGGGGAGAGGGGCTTCTCACCACCCATCCACCCACCTGACAGAACATTCGCGCCTGCTTTGTCCCCAACCCCGGAGCCAAGACGTTGCTGCGCGGAGAGCCGCGTGGCCCCAGACCCAGCACCGGAGTCCGCGTGGGAAGGTCGGCCCTCATTGTCCTCCAGACCGGTGGGATGATGGTCCACTGCGCGGGGTGCGACAGGCCCATTCTAGACCGGTTCCTGCTCAACGTGTTGGACCGAGCCTGGCACGCCAAGTGCGTCCAATGCTGCGAGTGCCACTGTAACCTGACCGAGAAGTGCTTCTCGCGGGATGGGAAGCTCTATTGTAAAATTGACTTTTTCAGGTAAGGATTCAGATTGGTGATTCATACGTAAAAGCTGGTTTGCCAAAAACTCAGTGAACTCACCAGGGATAATTATAACCCTGGTGCTTCTGAATATTTGTTTGTCTGTTTTTTTTAGTAGCCGAAGTGTCTTAAAATGCTGAAATTGATTTAATGTCACACGATTATCAAAATAGCTCTCGTTTTAACGTCACTCACATAATTAATTAAGCATAATGATAATATTCTGCAGGCCTACACATTGTTTTGTGGAAATGGATGTGGTTCACAAAGGCCTACTTCACATGATAGGCTATCTCGCCTATATGCGAATTATAGGCTTATTTGAATTGTTTTATAATGTCTCTTCAAATTATTAAATTTCAAGCCTTACAGAAATAATATTCTAACCACATTGGTTTCGCAACAAAAATCATATCATTATTAGGCCTATATAAATTAATATAATTTCAGAGTAATAAGTTAATTCTAGAGCTCTGAATATCACAAATATTTTTAGCGTTTTGGCAGAACTATTTAATCATAGCCTAAGATGGCCACTTTATCACTCTTTAACCGCTTGAGTTTTACATGAAGAGTGTGTTTTTTAGAGACACAAAGTGTGTTTTCTGATACTACGAATCATAACCTTAATTCCTAATATTTGTTATGACAAATAATATCACTTTTATTTATAAATCCATATTATTGGTGGGGCTGAATATTCTGAATAGTATGTGGGCTTGAATATTGACTTAATCCATTCATGCACATGGAGGAGGTTTAAATCTATTTATAAATCAGATACATTTTCCTCTCAACTGTACTCTCTGTTTCCACTATTGTTTGTTCCAATATTCAGTTCTTCAAAGTGCTAATTCAGTGATAAGTGTAGGCCCCTGTTTGTGTACGCGCACTCTCATAGCATCATACCAATTAGTTATATGTCATCTTTTTTTCCCCTCCCCTACAAATTGTTTAATGACATGTGAGGCCCAGTATTTAAGCCTTTGTGATGGCAATGTTGGCCTCAAACGGCCTTGACCACCATATTAGCCGGCTTCCATCCGTGGATTTAAATGGCCGAACAATTAGCCAGGCGAAACAGTAATCACCCTAATGTGGTCATTTGTTGTGTAAGTAGTGCGGTGGCCTCGCCTCGCGGTGCATGTGAAAGGGTACAGTGGAGCAATACTATTGGAAATGGCTGGAGAAAGACAGAGAAAGAGAGATAGGGATTCTGTTAAAATAAAGGGTGGCTTGCCTCGACCGCTCACACCAGACACACACCCTCTAACACACACTCCCTCCAATAATCGTATTATAATTGAAATATTTTCAATTCTTGTTTTTGTTTCGTCCTGAGGCGACGCCATGTTGATGAGAGAGATTACCAAATCACCATGAGAGGCGCGTGATGAGGTTTCTGGCTCGTGATGAGGTGGAATAAGTCTATTTATTTCACATCGGAGAGGGAAACACTAACATACAATGCATGGTGGGAGAAACACATAATAAGGCTTCCCATTCCCCATCACTATATGTAGCACACATTTTTTCAAGTGAAACACTTGCATTTTCAACTGATTTACCTTGTCACTTAACCCTGGAAACGATGAGAAGTTGAGTTAGACTATTATATACTCGCCTATCTAAATAATACAAGTATATCCACCATGCGTTTTGCATGTGAAGAGGGTGAATGTGGATTAACAGGAGATTTCACGCTAAAATGTTCCTAGTCCGTTTAATCCTCGGATATCTCTGTAGTCACAATGTGCTGATTGTCACTAATACGTTCTGCGTGGGTTTGTTGTTAAAACAATAATTATGTTATTTCTCTTCAAGGTTGAACATCAGTCTAGCGCAGGTGCTACATTTTAGTCTATATTGTGTATCAAGAGTGGTCTGTTCGATTTTTTATTTCGAAATAGCCTACCCCTTCTTCAATCATGGAAAATATGTAATACAATAAAACAAATTTATAAAATAAAAACTATACATTATTAATATTATAGACTATATTTAGTCATTGTTGTAAGTGTTTTGTCATTGCTATTTTGTAATTTTCTTGGAACAAAAACTTAAAATCAGGCTACTCGCTAAAACATCTGCATTGCCCGCAGTTGCAAAATGCGTTACAGGTCTATGTCTAGAACAGTTAAATTCCCATCTCAAATTCGTATTTTCCCCTATTTATTTCGTGTCGTGGTGATTTCACATCAACAACTCTCTTCTCTCTCCTCCCTTTCTTTTCAGGAGGTTTGGGACGAAGTGCGCGGGCTGCCTCCAAGGCATCTCTCCCAGTGATCTGGTGCGAAAGGCGCGCAGCAAGGTGTTCCATCTCAACTGCTTTACGTGCATGGTGTGCAACAAGCAGCTGTCCACGGGCGAGGAGCTCTACGTCATCGACGAAAATAAGTTTGTGTGCAAAGAAGACTACCTAACCTCAGGGGCTATCAAGGAAGTCAATTTGAATTCAGGTAGCCTAATTATAGCTAAGTGTTTCAAAAGTGCGTCTACAGTAGACATTCTATCTAGCCGGTCTACGAATGTTAGGCTACTGCATGGATAAGAAATGATCAATGGTCTGTTCGTCTTGGACAAATTCTATACGGTTCTCTGAAAATAATGGACCTTGCTTTCTTCGAATGAGTAGCCTAAGCATATCCCCCCCCCCCCCCACCCCAAAAAAAATATACGTTTTATATTACAGTCTGCATTTTGTTTTTAAAGCAACGGAGCATAATTTCATGCGGGTTGCTTTTTAACTGATAAATGTGTCTCTATTTATTTACTGATCGTTTTAACGTGGGATTCCATCCCCATATACTGGGTATGGTAGAGAATTAAAACTATTTGTGCATGATGAGAAACGCTGATGGGTTGTATTTGTTGGATTCCTAAAACACTATAGGCCTATACCATATATTCACATACGCTTTGGCAAACAAAAATGCACGAATTCGAAAACCTATTCTGTTACTATGCCTCTTAATTGTTTTTATCCAGAGCCATAACCTAGGCCTACATCAAGTCTTACAATAGGCCTCCGTCAGGTAATTCAGAACCATGGATATGGTGTCTGCCTGCGTGTTAGCTCTGGCTCTGCATTCGTTGGGGGTATCGTCTGCGTCCAATCTCAAGTAGCCTAGTCTTATAGATGTAAATGCATTTTGGGATTCTAGTCTAGATTCTAGATTACTTTCCCATTTCGGGGCTGCAGTGTCGTCGGCCCACATGGTCCAAAATGTGTAGCCTGTGGAGAATTCGGCTGCAAGTCTGTTCCTCGCCTAATAAATAAATATCTCCAAAATGTCATTATTCAACATGGCTTTGATATTGCTAAAGAGATTATACCTACACTTTGGGGTTTTTGGAACTAACATGTTTAAGTCAACAACTTTCAGTGTTTGTGGGGTTCTCAGGCTCCCATCACTGGTATTCGATGTTGTCTTTAGATCAACAAGGTGAGGAATAACATTTGTATCCTCGAAAGACGTGACATTGATTTTGACCCCTCGTTGGGTGTCTATAGCTTCAAATATGAACATACTGACATTCTTGCCGCCGCAATGGGCCGTGTATATGGCATGTGTAGCCTAGCGTTTGATGATGTTCCCCAACAAAGCATCTCCGCGTCGCTGAATGCTTCTGACCATAGCTCAGGCTTATCAACGCTATAAATTCCTGTCAGATGAATGGCTCAAACAGCCCTCCCCTCGGACAATGACATGCTGTTATCGTGCGACGCAGCGGGTCCTTGGGGATCAGCCTAGCCCCCTTTTTTGTTTCACATTACATGCATAATTTCTCTTTCATTATCTCGATGCGCTTAGGTCACACGCGGGCAGGGTCGAGTTGGTTACACCTGTTTTATTTGTGAATATTTAAACTAGTAAATCCATGAATTTAGTCTGTTTCATATTGGTTACATTGGCAAAGTGTTAGCTATTTGTATATATATTTGTATTTTGTGAGGCGTTATTGTTCCACATATTCTGGTTTATTTGGCTACAGCAATAATCTAGTAGTAGGCCCCATGACACCTCCGATTGAGACCTTTCCATTCTCTCCCGTCCCCCAGTGTCATCATGCACAGACAGAAGTTTATCGCCGGACCTCCAGGACCCGATACAGGACGACACAAAAGAGACGGACAATTCCATGTCCTCAGATAAAGACATGAACAATAACGAGAATGAGGAGCAGAATTCGGGCACGAAGCGGCGAGGCCCTCGGACCACCATCAAAGCCAAGCAGCTGGAGACGCTGAAGGCTGCCTTCGTGGCCACGCCGAAACCCACCAGACACATTCGGGAACAGTTGGCCCAGGAGACTGGACTCAACATGCGGGTTATACAGGTAGGAGAGCAGGCTAACTTGAGCATATTAATTGTTGGTTGATGCAGAGCCTTGTTTTTATTTGGCCAAGTTAGAATTTCTATTCTGAATATAACTGAACTCGATAGAATATAATATAATAAGAATATAATAGAAGCTCTGGGTTGAGTTCTCAGGTCCAGTGGAGAAATAACGTTCTGTGGTTTCTCTCTTTGAGTGTTTGATGAGCACTGCTGCGTTTTGGTAGGCTACATGGTGTAGACAACATGGCCTGTCTGTTGTCTTCCACATTCGTGATTAATTAGATATAATAGATCGAGATTGAATTAAAGACGTAGTTGACAAAGTGAGAGTGAAAAGAATGTCACAACACAATGTAGGTTATTATCAGTCCAGACCCCTAAATCTATTTGTATGAAGTAGACCTATAATTTACCTACCTATCTTTGGAGGGAAAACATCTTTGGTAAAAAAAGAAAATTAGAAAATAACAAGACGCATTCAAATTAAACTGATTGATAAATCCATGAGATCAGCTCGATAGTTAATGAACCTCCCTCCCCGGTAAATGTTAATGGGACTAGAAACCACATGACATATTTTTAGTTTGTGATATTTTTGTAATATTTAGCTACACTATCAAGTGATAAATTGATATCATTAAGATGATGATTTCTTAAGATTGAGTCGTGATTTTCTTTATATTTTATCAATTTAAGATTTTGAATAAATCAGACATTACATTGACACTTTGACCAGGCTATTTATTTATCATCTATTGTAGCCTATTTGGACTCCTGTTTGATAGTTTTTTTTTTAAAGCAAAACAGAAATTATGATTGGAATGAATATGAATGAAAGATGGAAGACATTTGTTTCTTAATATGACCTATTGTAGGCCTATTTGCTGTCAATTTCTCATTTATTCTTGAAGCAAGTATAATACCTGGAATGCCTGCACAGTATGTACATATTTAAATATGTAGCCTGTCTGTAGCCATAGGCCTTTAGATTTTAGAAATATTATGCCGTGTTAATGCTTTTAACAGCCAATAATTTAACAATAGTGTCATTACAAAAAAGCCCAAAACACTGCACAGAAACACTATAAACAGGTGGCGAAGGAATGTGTTATAGTGTTAAAAGAAAAACAATGTATTTTAACAGGTGCACATCCCAACCCAGACAGTTTAGAGGTTTAAAGGATCAGGTGTTCAGGTCAGTCAAGGAAGTACATTTTATTTTCTATGAGGATAATTCACATCCCGAATTGACAAATTAAAACTGAATTGACCTCAAACCCTGTTAGGGAGATCTGATAGTCCTGTGACAACATGGGAGATCATGGCCATTGCTAATGAGAGAGTAATAACATTACTGTTTACCTTCTAGAAGTGGAATATATCCTCCCTGCTGCCAAACACACTCAGATCTCTAGCCTTTAAGTCATAACCTGCTCTGTGTCACACACAAACACACACTCTCTGTGTCTGGGTTTTGACTGTGTTAGGGTGATTAGCACTGTCACTGCCAGCTGAGATGTGGCTTTTGGTGTGCTTACAGTAATTATCACTGATTCCACAGATTTACATACCGTATACCGTACACCCCCCTCGCCCCTCTGTCCTCACTCATTTACTGCCAGACAATCTGTCCTCTTCCCTCAGGCCAGGCCTTGTAGCATCTTCCCAGTTTCATGTCTCAACAACACTGAATCGATCCCATTTATCTCTGATTAGCAACAACATAATGCACTGTGATATATGTAGAACCAAGATGGGGGCCAGTTTCATCTTGACCTTGATGAAGTTCACTTTACAGTACACAGGATGAAAGATGCTTTGCTCACACACTGCAGCTGACCATAAAAGATGGCAGATAACCTCAACAAAGACATTTCCAAAGCCTCCAATATTGTGTCACCGCAAGGCTGGGGGGCCCACGAGCTTTGGGGGCCACAAACCCCCAAAATAAAAAAAACGACATTTCTTAAAACTTTAACACTTTCTCTCAGCCTTACGGCAAATTGTGTAGAATAGCAGGAAATTAGCTCATGAAATCTTGAAAGTCGGGACAGTCCTTGTCCGGCAGGGAAACTTTATTTTTATAGTCAGAAAAGGGGATTTTGTTGCATTATTTGAGCTTAAAATTTAGATATTTGGTCAAAAAAAAAATCACATTTCATATTTTGTTAATATTAATAAGACAACTATTTTCTAAGCCTCATGGAAAAATTTGTAAAAATGCAAAAAACTGCACATTTATCTCTTTGGGGGGTCCCTGTGAAACTGCTCAGCCCTTGCAGGGGGTCCCTGTGAAACTGCTCTACGCCACTGACTACCGCAAGTCAACATTTGCTGCAACCAACTACTGTCACAACAAGGTGGAACTCTCAAATCAAAATTATTAGATCAGTTCTCAATGCAGATGAAGACAAGCTTGACACACTGCTTGTCACCAAGCTATCCATGCATGAGAAGTATGTCCTCGATGATCCGGAATTGTCATTGCCTGTGATGGTCTGTTGAGGCTTGGCCTCAGACTCCCACTAGAGGGAGTGGGAGAGCCACAATCAGGCCATCACATCAGTTATTAGGGGAAGTTAATGATCCCCAATCAGAGACAGCTGTGTTGTCTCTGATTGGGGATAGTATTTAAGCTCCAGCGACGGTCGACAGCCCGGAGCCTCCAACGACGGCCGACAGCCCAGAGCCTCCAGCGACGGCCGACAGCCTGGAGTCTTCAGAGGCCAGCACAGCTCTGTGGTTGGAACCTTTCTCAGCGTCGGTGTCCAGGACTGACATGACGCTCAGCCATGCAATGGAGCGGGAGCTCTGTAGCGTGCCGGTGCCCAGCCTGGGGCCGGAAAACCCCTCTGCGTCGGTGCCCAGGGTGGGCACGACGTTCAGCCCCGCTTTGGAGCATGAGCTCCATAGCGTGTCGGTGTCCAGTCTGGGGCCGACAGCCAGCCCAACTACAGGGCTGGAAACCACCTCTGCGTTGGTGCCCAGGGTGGGCTCGACGTACAGCCCCGCTTTGGAGCAGGAGCTCCTTAGCGTGTCGGTGCCCAGTCTGGGGCCGGCAGCCAGCCTAACCACGGGGCTGGTATCTTCCTCAGCGTCGGTGCCCAGGCTGGGCACGGCGTTCAGTCCTGCTCCAGGCACGGGGCTGGAATCCTCCTCTGCGTCGGTGCCCAGGCTGGACAAGGCGTTCAGTCCGGCTCCAGAGATGGGGAGGGATACGGGTCCGGAAGTCTGCTCTGCTCCAGTGCAGGAGCAGTCCGCTCCACCGGTGCCCAGTCCGGGACCGGAGATCTACTCCACCCCCATGCCAGAGCAGTCCGCTCCACCGGTGCCCAGTCCAGCTCCGGTCAGCTGCTCCCCTCCAGCGCGGGAGCAGTCCGCTCCACCAGGGTCCGAGCCGGGACCAGACGTCAGCCCCTCTCCAGGGTCGAGGGCTCTGGTACTGTGATGGTCTGGTTGAGGCTTGGCCTCAGACTCCCACTAGAGGGAGTGGGAGAGCCACCATCAGGCCATCACATCAGTTATTAGGGGAAGTTAATGATCCCCAATCAGAGACAGCTGTCTAGTGTTGTCTCTGATTGTGATCCATCTGTGTGTGGATCATTGTTCCTGCTTGTCTGCCTTGTGTTTTTCAGAAAGCAAGTAAGTCACTGTGTTTTTGTTTTGTTTGTAGTAGTTATAATCTCCTGTTTATTTTTATATGCTTCGTGAGAACACCTCATTAAAAATAAACAAGGATGACACTCCACGAGCGCTCCGTCTACCGTCCCTTATATCCTCAGCACCGTGACAATGCCAGCTACATCATTCAATGCATCAGAAGACTTACTAAACATCTCACCAGTTTCACTTAGTTTTCAGACTTGATTTACTCGTTTTGATTTAGAATTTTCTATTTCGTTTCAGTTTTCGTTTTAGTGTTAGAGACAGAAAGTAGCCTATGGATGGGAGGCTAGGAACCATTTATGTGTTTTAGGCCTATAGTTTGTGTTATTCCCATGTAGCTCAGATGGTAGAGCATGGTGCTTGCAACACCAGGGTTGTGGGTTCAATTCCCACGGGGGATCAGTAGGGGGGGAGTATGAACATGTGTGCACTAACTGTAAGTCTGGTAAATGTAATTCTAATGTTACTTCTTGCCACTGGGGGCAGTAATACGTAAGGTGATGGGTCAAGTAATAGGTTTAGTTATGTTCAAGTTATAAATCAATCTTAATGTGACTTGTATTTAAAAGGATAATTATCGGTGTCTGACTCAGATTCAGACATTTCAGACATTTCTGCCTCACCGTTCAAAGCTGTGGCCATCTCTGGTTGTTGTTGGTCATGGTTATTCCTTGCCTGTTCTGTAATAGCTTGATATTTTTGACTATGTTCACCCAATTGTCAGTTACGACGAGTAGGATCTTCTCCTCAGGTATGTCCCATGCTTCCAATGTGCAGTCAATTAGCTCTCTGGTGTGTGGATTCTAAATCCGATGGAGCTTGAGTAACGCATGCTGTGCCTTGTTGGAGGAGAGGTGATAGAAGCAGGTTGATATGTACATAAACAAAGCAGTCAATCCTTTCTTCATCCATCCGTCTATGCCTCTTTCAGAATCTCCTTAACTTTCTGGGTTTGCTGTATCCATTTGCAAAGCAATCAACACGTTTACTCTAGCAGCGGCAGGAGTTCTAAATTTGGGATCAAGTGTTTGGTTGAACTTTCTGAAGGCTGGCTCATCGTACAGTCACAGGGACTTGCCAGATTGGATCAATAAATTAATGAAATTGCTTCTTCTCTTTTTTTTTTTACTCATTTGAATTAGGTTGCCATGTTTCTGCTCTTTTCATTCAAACTGCTAAAGTTGATCGTCCTAACATTGCCGTTGCCATGCAGCTACTAACAGTTGTGACTGTCTCGTCTTGTCTTTTCCTGAAATAGTTTGTATGATGATTCTTTGTGGACGCTGTTCAGTTTAACTTTGAGGTTGGGTTTTCCCTTTTACACTGTATAAAAATATAAATGCAACATGCAACAGCTTCAACGATTTTACTGAGTTACAGTTCATATAAGGAAATCAGTCAATTGAAATAAATTCATCAGGCCCTAATCTATGGATTTCACATGACTAGGAACACAGATACGTATCTGTTGGTCACAGACCTTAAAAAAAAGTAGGGGTGTGGATCAGAAAAAAATGTAAATATCTGGTGTGACCACCATTTGCATAGAGTTGATCAGGCTGTTGATTGTGTCCTGTGGAATGTTGTCCCACTCCTCTTCAATGGCTGTGCGAAGTTGCAGGACATTGGAGGGAACTGGATCACGCTGTCGTACATGTCGATCCAGAGCATCCTAAACATGCTCAATGGGTGACATATCTGGTGAGTATGCAGGCCATGGAAGAACTGGGACATTTTCAGCTTCCAGGAATTGTGTAGAGATCCTTGCGATATGACACCGTCCATTATCATAGCTGATGGCGGCTGATGAATGTCGCGACAATGGGCCTCAGGATCTCGTCACGGTATCTCTGTGCATTCAAATAGCCATTGATAAAATGCAATTGTGCTCATTGTCCGTAGCTTATGCCTGCCCGTAACATAACCATAATGCCACCATGGGGCACTCTGTTCACAATTTTGACATCAGCAAACCGGTAAGCATTTGCCTACTACTGAAGTCGGTTAAAGTATTTAAAATGTTTTTCAAAATTATTTTAGTTTATTTTAGTTTCAGTTTTTGTTTACTATAATAACCTTGAGGAGTACCTCATCACCCCATATCTTCGTGTGTAGTAATCCCTAAGCAACGCTCTCTCAAGGGGAGCGAAAGCATTTCCATAAAAATGTACCCTACAGTTAGACGATTGTTCTCAATAAGCAGGTGTCGTCTTTGCAAGGAAAGCATGAAGAGGAATGCCTAAGTGGTTTTAGGTGTTTTTCTCTGTGTGTTTTTTGTTAATCTCCAACACAGTGGGATTGTGCCTCTGGTGTAGCCTAGCTGGTGTTAACATGCATTATTATGCAGCGCTGATGCAGAGACAACGAGAAATGTGTTATGTTTTTAGAATGCAAAGTAAGTCCTCCATATGTTGAAATAATTCTTCTTCTCCTTTGTTCCTGTACAAAGTTAGTTTATTTGACTGCAAGGAGGAGTGACGACTGTGTTTAATGTCTCTGCTTCCTGGGTTGTGTTGTATTGAGGCCTGTTGAGGCACATGGAAAAGAGTGACCTATAGAAATGAGTGTGTTGCTCTGTGTGTGTTCCTTTGTGTTATTGACTGATTCGTAGATCCATATTCCTCAAAGAGGAATATTTATTTATTTTAGACACACTTTCATAGTGTGTCTGGATTGGACGTTGAGGTACAGACAGTGTCCATGTTTGTTAGTTAACCTCCATAGCCTCCATCCAACATTATCCATATTCCTCCCATTTCTCCTGCCTGTAATCTATCTTACAAAAATATCTATCTATCAATACAAAAATCTGACATGCAGTTTTACTATGACTTCTGGAGTGCATGGCCAAACTAATCAAGTCTTGGGCCCTGGGAAATATTTTAAAGACCTCCCTCTTGTCATCAAAGTGAACATTTTGCCATTTTAAAGCTAATTTCCTGCAATTCTACATATTTTGCCTTTGGGCAGAGAGAACATTTTGTAGTTTTAAAGCTTAAATTACAGTGCATTATGTTCAAAACAAAAATGTTGTTGTACAGTCCCTGTGAAATGCATTTGGTGCATCTAAGGGCTAAGAACATAAATTGTGGATGATTAATATTACATTGTATTGCACTCTCTAAATATTTTCCACAGATCCAAAAATAATGTGATCTGTTGTTGCTAGCAATATTCATTACACTACAGAATTTGAACTCTTACATGAGCGTTAACAAGCATAGTTAAATAGCACTCCAAGTCTGTGAAATGGAAAATGGAAAAATCGTCAAAAACAATTAAGGTCTGAAATGAAGGTGGATTTAATTTGATGGTGATTTGATGATGATTAGGAGTGGGCCTTGTCATTTTAACTACCTTGTAGTTTTTCATTTGCTTTTTGTGTTGTAACACTAAATGTGAAATGGATAATGAATACATCTGGTGATGATTACTGTCCACAAGTAATAGACTATAAATAAAGTTAGATTAGATTAGACTTTGATTCCACATCTGTGTGGTTGACAAGCTTGTGTAAAATGCAGTATAAATAAATAAAAACATTTAGTGAAAAGGAAAAAGATCTAAAATCGATTTAAAATACTTTCACTTCATTTGATCTAACAATCTTAGATGTTTCTCTGGGTCATAGGTCCTTATAGATGTGATGTGATTTGATAACTCACTATCTCTTCCTTTATAGGTATGGTTCCAGAACCGTCGGTCTAAGGAGCGGAGGATGAAGCAGCTGAGTGCTTTGGGGGCCCGGCGGCACGCCTTCTTCAGAGGGCCCCGGAGGATGAGGCCCCTGGGGGGACGACTGGAGGACCCAGACATACTGGGGCCTGGGGCCTATGGATACTACACAGGTAAGATACACTCACTGTTCGAGTATGTAGTGGTAAAATACACTCACTACCAATTGCCTTACGTCAGATAGCATGATGACTCTGTCGGTTGAGGACTTTGCGATGTGTTGTAACACCACCTGTCGCTAGACAACGCTCACTGTTAAAGCTCAAAAGTGATCTTTGGTGAAGATTTCCCCCTACATGGTTTTCGTCAGGTATGCCATTGCTCACCTCTGTCCTGCCCAGCTCTGTCTAAACTGCAGGGAGACAAGTGTGTTGACTGTTCATCAAGTGGCCTACTGGAACAACATAGACGATTCTGAAATATAGAAAAGTCAATGTTAAAATCAAGACACAGAGCATTCCGGAATTATAAAAACAAGAGCATTTGTAGTTGATTATCCCAACAGTGCAAAGCTGAAGAGTGATGCCTCTGAGGAATCAGTCGTAAACTGGACCATAGCAGCATCCGTCCACAGTAATACGAGGGAGCCTTGAAAGATAGAACCGGGAAGGAGGGGAGAGGAGGACAAAACCTTAAATCTCTTGCTCCTAGCTCCATCCGTTCTCAGCATGCCTCCTTTCACACCCTTTTGTGCCTTGATTGAGCAGGGGAGTCTGCCCTACTGTATTACTGATGAGCAGGGAGTCTGCTCTGCTTTATTACTGATGAGCAGGGAGTCTGCTCTGCTTTATTACTGATGAGCAGGGAGTCTGCTCTGCTGTATTACTGATGGAGCAGGGGAGTCTGCTCTGCTTTATTACTGATGGAGCAGGGGAGTCTGCTCTGCTTTATTACTGATGGAGCAGGGGAGTCTGCTCTGCTTTATTACTGATGGAGCAGGGGAGTCTGCTCTGCTTTATTACTGATGGAGCAGGGGAGTCTGCTCTGCTGTATTATTGATGGAGCAGGGGAGTCTGCTCTGCTGTATTACTGATGGAGCAGGGGAGTCTGCTCTGCTTTATTACTGATGGAGCAGGGGAGTCTGCTCTGCTGTATTATTGATGGAGCAGGGGAGTCTGCTCTGTTGTATTAGCAGCACTACATCCTTCTGCTGCTTAGAGAGGAGGCTGTGTGTGTGTGTGTGTGTGTGTGTGTGTGTGTTTGTCTACGCGTGTGCGTACGTACGTATGTGTGTGTCTCTCTCTGCCCCTCCCCCGTTCCTTCCCGCGGCCGCCCCGGGAGGAGGTGGATTCTCAAGGTCTGTCATAGCTAGCAGGGTTCTGTTTGTGCGACTCAATAATTAGCTTGTTTATTTGTTGTTGTTTTTTATTTGATGATTTCATTGCATTGATAGTGGATCTATCCTTCCCCTCAGCAAGGTTGGCATGCTGCTGATTTAGTTATGTAGAGGGGAATGTTTCTTTGTTAAGTTAGGAAGTTGATTGTCTGTCTGACTACATTTAACTGATCTTGATTGTTGATTTATGTTGGATTAGTAAGAATGGTTGTTTAACATCAAACTGTACATTACACAAGACATTACTGCATTTGATGTGTTTGGTTAGTTATTTTTGCTCTTTCCCTCTCTACTACTGAAATAAAGAACACACTCACACTAAAATATCAAGAGTATGGTTTATAACTGAAATGTAGAGTAGAAAGTGTGATTTTAATTTCATTTTTAAAGTTTAGGCGCTCTGAATAATAAAATAAGAAAAATCTGGAAATAACTCAAGAAAGGATGAGTGTCGGCACTCAAATCTGTATGAATATAGAACAAAAAAGGAGGCGGGAACTTTAGAAGTTTAGTATTGTTTTGCTCTTTCACTTCTCAGCTATAACAGTGAACTAAACCATTTTCTTCCCCTCCTTGAAATGTTATAATGTTACTTAGGCTACTCAAAACTGCAATTCTTTTACAAATCTTGAATCTTTATGCAGGTCCGTTTTTAAAAGTGTGTGAGATTCCATTTCAGTGATTTTGAATGTAGCTATATACATTGTTTCGTCTGTGTGCTGCACAATGAATTAGATTATTTGTTTTCTGTTTGAATAATCGTATCTCCCCCCACAGACTACCAGGGCGACTACTACGGAGGAGGGGGAAACTACGACTTCTTCCCCCATGGCCCTCCCTCCTCTCAGACTCAGTCTCCAGCAGAATCCCCCTATATCCATGGAGGGGCCATGGAGGGCTCTATGTCAGCCCACCACCCCTCTGATGACCAGAGGTTCACGGACATGATCTCCCACGCAGACACCCCCAGCCCCGAGCCCGGCCTGCCTAGCTCCCTGCAGGCCGTCCCTGGGGAAGCATATGGAGGGGGGCCCAGCCCACCCTTCTCCCTGGCTAGTAACTCTAGCTACAGCGCCCCCATGTCCCACCCCGGACAAGAGATGGGAGAGACCACCGTCTGGTAGACTAGAGGGGGGACGTCTGGATCTGGGATAAGGGTTTGGGGGGGGGGGGAGGGTGAACTTCCCAATCAATTCAGGAGATT
Source organism: Thymallus thymallus (assembly GCA_023634145.1). Taxonomy (NCBI): domain Eukaryota; kingdom Metazoa; phylum Chordata; class Actinopteri; order Salmoniformes; family Salmonidae; genus Thymallus; species Thymallus thymallus. Next base: position 22,486,945 of record CM042403.1, read on the forward strand.
AATTTGAAGACGTTATAAATGAGTTATTATGAATTGAAAAGTGCCGTTTATGTATTTGTTAATTGGGATTTTGAATTGGCTTGCTGAATTGATGGAGTTAAAATGGAATTGTTACCCCCCCAACTCTGATCCTTCACATACGTGGACAGAGGATCCAGGATGGGGCGGCTTTGCTGGAAAAATATTAACTTTGTCGTATTATTTGCCATTCAGCCCTGGATTGTAGTAGAAATACACCCCCACCCACCTCTGGGAACCATGAACTGGGAATGACAAGAAAAAAGAAATATGCTTAGGCGGTTCCTCTCGCCCCCGTATCTCCACCTCTCACTCCGAGAAGCAGTATATACATCGATGGAGACTAAGGACACTTGATATTGTGGAGAAAGATACAGAAAGAATACAAGCCAAAAGGGACGTTTGATGTATTTTATTTTTGGGTTTCAGAACTGTCTTGGTTTTTTATTCTACTGTTTCTTAAAGGCACAAGGTTGTAGGCCTAACTGGTCAGTTCCTCTTCTGCATAATGTTTGACTGGTTCTCCTATTGTAATATTGCTTCCAATACAATGCCCAAATACAGACAAATACAATTGTCAGTGTTTTAACTGTTGCTAAGTACAACCACCTTTGCTTTTAGCTTCAACGCCACCAAAATAGAGCAAAGCCGATATCTGCTTGACTACAGAGATGAGAACAGTCAGCTCGGTGGGAAGTCAGGAGATTCATTTGTGGTAGCCATGTAAACATTTTGTTATTAGATAAAGAAATACTTATTGGACAACATTTATAGTGACCCTCCGATAGATCCTGAGCCACTGTACTGCAGACCTAATAAAGCCCCATAGTGATATACAGTACTCCTTCTTACTGCAGACATAATAAAGACCCATAGTGATATACAGTACTCCTTCTTACTGCAGACCTAATAAAGCCCCATAGGGATATACAGTAATCCTTCTTACTGCAGACCTAATAAAGCCCCATAGTGATATACAGTACTCCTTCTTACTGCAGACCTAATAAAGCCCCATAGTGATATACAGTACTCCTTCTTACTGCAGACCTAATAAAGCCCCATAGTGATATACAGTACTCCTTCTTACTGCAGACCTAATAAAGCCCCATAGTGATATACAGTGCTCCTTCTTACTGCAGACCTAATAAAGCCCCATAGTGATACAGTACTCCCTCTGGAATTCTACCCAATACAATCAAACATTTTCACCCACACATTCTTCACCATTTTGACCATCAGTTCTAGTGATGTGTTCTCGATAGATGGTTCTTGCTGTTCTCGTATATGGTTATTCAGAACACACACATACACAAGCCACTCATACATATACACACAGAAACCTCTCTAAATCAAGGCCCCCATCCACACATCCCTCGCTGCCATGTCAGTCCGTCTCTCCTCCTTTACTTCTCCTGACCTTCCCTTTGTTACTGTTCCTTTAAAAAAAAAACATGTTTTAATGGAAATTATTTTCAAAAGAACATTGATGCCATAATGGAGAATGTCCTTCAGCAGCTGAGGTCTCCTTCTTCAATAGACAGAAAACAAAAGGAGGGGCCAGACAACATCTGTGACTTGCTACCCTGTCTGTCTGCTTGGCAGCCTGGCAACCATCGTCACCTAGTGGTCAGATAGGAGCACTACAGTGTCTCCACCAGCCGTGTGTGTGTGTGTGTGTGTGTGTGTGTGTGTGTGTGTGTGTGTGTGTGTGTGTGTGTGTGTGTGTGTGTGTGTGTGTGTGTGTGTGTGTGTGTGTGTGTGTGTGTGTGTGTGTGTGTGTGTGTGTGTGTGTGTGTGTGTGTGTGTGTGTGTGTGTGTGTGTGTCAGAGAGAGAGAGAGAGATCCTTAGGACTTGGCTTAAGGGACACATTATGTAGACAAGCAGGCACACATGCAAATGAAGGACGAAAAAAATTGCTAGAAAATGACAAATACACTATCTGGGCAAATTACGGAGCAAATACCACACACACACACACACACACACACACACACACACACACACACACACACACACACACACACACACACACACACACACACACACACACACACACACACACACACACACACACACACAGAAAGAATAGAGACAAACAAATTAACGTATTTCCTAACAGTTTCCATACAGAAGGTGAGCCTGGCTGGCATGCAAGGCTAAGAATGAGGATGATAAATCATAACACAACGCTATTATATTTCAGGAATACATTTCAGAACCTGTTTTTAAAGATGAAATGCTCTATGTTTACTGCTTCAGCATCTACCTGAATACTGTCTGTCTGTCTGGGTCTCTCCCTGGAGAACGTGCCCTTGTAGGAGTAATAGTTTTACCGCTGTAAAGACTTCACAGTCATACCACGCTATTCCAACATGGCCTTCGGTATGAAACAGAGAAACACAGTCAAGGTCAGTTCATTCCATTCAGGCATGAGAGTCAGATGTTATCTTCTGTTATTATTTTATTAATTCGGCTCTGTACCCATACAGACTGTACCATTAAGGATGTAATGCAGGCCATCTGTTCCCTACAAGTTACCACTTCTATCCTCTTATTGAAATCATATTTTAGTTGTGCTCTCCCTTTGGACTTTGTGTGGGACGAAAACAAGGAGGGACTGTCTCGTTTCTGTGGCCAGATTTATTGAGGTATATCTTCACAATGTATATGAGAGAGAGAGAGAGAGAGAGAGAGAGAGAGAGAGAGAGAGAGAGAGAGCGTTGGGTTGGGTTGTAGGAAAATGGGTGGGGGGTATTGTTTCAATGTAAATACTACTGATAATAAAACAAATCTTCTCATGCACTACTTTCTCTCTTGCTTTATCAAACCTCTGTTTGATACAAGGAATGGAGTCACCCAAGTCTTACTCACTGATCCGAGGGAATTTGATTCTATTTGTCCTGTGGATTTTACCATTCCCATTGAATGAATAAGAGAGAAGAATAGTTTGCCTTGTTACTAACACCTATACAATCCTTTCGGATCCATATAATTGCACAGGGGTAGGGGGTAGTTTGTGGACGGGGCAATAGTCTTACCAGATTTATCATCAACCGAATTCTCTTCCACCTGCTCAGGATCAGCGTACCCTCCTCAAATCATCACCTGATCTATTAGGGGGAAAACCACAAACCTGGCCTTAGATCAGCATCTAGAGGCTATTCCATCCCACTCCTAATGGGGCTCCATTCTTATCCCCCCCCCCCCCTTCCTCTCTTCCACCTCTTTATCCCCTCCTCCGGCTTCATCCCTCTCTCCATGGGTCCAGGTGGACTCAGGGTGGCCCAGGTTTGCAGTAATTTTCCCCCTGACTGGTTTTAATGTAAAGGGTAATGTGAGAGGAGACAGGCTTTGCACACACACACACACACACACACACACACACATAACTCCCTCCTGTGGGAGTCTGGAGCAAGCCACGATCTACACACACACCACAGCGGTGAACGTGGTCCTCACCCTCCACTGGTCCATTACCAGCATCCCTCCGTTCTCTTTATTTATTCCTTCTTCACTCCTGTTTACTCCCCTGAGCCTCTCCTCTGACTAGAACACAGGCCTGTATTACTCCATCTCTCAGAAAGTGAGGGAGAGAGAGAGCTGAGGGGAGAGCGTGTGAGAGAGAACTAGAGGAGAGAGGGGGGAGAGAAACAAGATGGATTTTTGATTTAAAAATGTAACCTTTATTTAACTAGACAAGTCGGTTAAGAACAAATTCTTATTTACAATGACGGCCTACCCCGGCCAAACCCGGGCCAATTGTGCGCCGCTCTATGGGACTTCCAGTCACGGTAGGATGTGATACAGCCTGGATTCGAACCAGGGACTGTAGTGACACCTCTTGCAATGAGACGCAGTGCCTTAGACCGCTGCGCCACTTGGGAGCAAAGGGTGCATAGGAGCCTATAGGAAGCAGCTGATTCTATAGGAGCACAAACACAAACAGTGGTGTATATGAACACACACACCAGGGGCTAAGAGGCTGACCTGCTGCACAGAAACAAACACCTCGAATAACCTTCACCTTTTTTTCACCCAAACATCAATTGTTTACCATGAACACACACACACACACCAAAGCCCATTAACACAGTACTTCATTTGTAATGGATTTCCTTGCTCTGCTGTTTTGGGAGAGAGCAGAGGAGGAGGCCTGGTGGAACTGCTATAAATCACCTGCTTGTTCCCTGCCTCCACCCAACTTTCCCTCCCACCCTCCCCCTCTTTAGCCCCCATCAGCACAGCTACACTGGGGTTCCGAGTCCCGAACCCCTATCCCATCAGCATACACACAAACACCGATGGATGTACCCCTCTCTTACTACCCCCTCTCATCTTTGCCGCCTGGGACAGGGAAATCCAATTACCCTATGAAGAGGGGCACATCATTAATTACACACACAAACACACACACACACACACACAACTTACACACACACACATTTGCACACACACAATCACATTTTGTCTCACTGAAACACAAATGCGTGTAAACAAACAAACCAACACTACTTCCTCATGCACAGACAACAAAATATAGATTCAAAGTAATGGTCAGTGTAAAGTCTGATGGTGTATTTGGAACCATTGTTCTGAGACCTTTCCAACGCTTTCAGGAGCCTGATCAGGAAGTCACAATGCTACATACAGAAAGTTCAGTATATCAATATATTGTGTGGAATGATTGTCATGTAAAATAGGGAATCGTGTTGGCTACCACATCTGCAATGTTCTGAACGTTTAATCTCATTGAATACTCCCTAGATCTGCATAATATGCTTAGGGGTGTAGGGGCTAGCGGTCCATTTGGGATGGGGTGTAAGCAGGGATGGACATTAAGTTAGACTGCAGCTAGTACTTTTGAGAATGGGCTAGTAGAAAACGTGTTTAACTAAAGTTTGGCTTTTACAATATCGTATAGCACAGAATACCAAAACCCTTAAATTCCATCCCTGGTGTGGGTGGGCAGGCTGAGTGGGCAGTGGCACGCCCCATGACTGTAGTGTGCCTTCAGTTCCCCCTGGAGGCCAAAGAAAAAACAACAACTTATTTTCTTGCACAAGACACCAGAGACATCTCAGTAAATGCTTGAATCTGTCCCAGAGACAGAGAAGATTACACACTGGCTTCCATTGTAACACCACACCAGCCATGAAGGACCATAAGGCCACCACATATATTACAGCATTAACTCAATAACAGGCTATGTTCTGTGGCATTGAACAGACACATTGAACAGACAATGTTGAACTGGCAACTGGCAAGTCTTTTTTACAGTCGATGAACAGGATGATGTAATCCCCAAGTCTCAAGCTGACCACAATCATTCCTGTTCCCAAGAACTCTAAGGCTACCTGCCACTGACTACCGCCCTGTAACACTCATATCTGTAATCATGAAGTGCTTTGAAAGGCTGGTTATGGCACACAACTCCATGATCCTAGACACCCTAGACCAGGCCTGGGCATTTATTTTTCCATGGAGGGCCACATTAGAATATATTTTTGCCATCGCGGGCCAGCATCATATTACAGTATTATACATCATGTGTGTGACTGTGTTGACAGATATATAGTATCTATCTACATTCACAGAAATAAACCACATCCATGTTCTCCTTTTGGTAGGTATTTTCATTATTAAACATGCAATGAACTACACAGAGGGAAAGTACACTGTGCATTCAGTACTACAGACAGAACTCTTGTTAACGGGTATGCACAAAAACACAAGAAAGAGAGAGAGCTCAACATTACATTTAAACTACTCAATCAGTGTGAGGAGTCTCACTTAATCATGGCGAGAAGTCTCTGATGGGCATTGACTAGAGCAGTGAAGTCAGGTATAGCTTCTGACGTCGCTATGCGCAGGATTGCTGAGAGATGAGAGTCAGTAAGAGATGATCTGTGCCGCTTGACTTGTTATATTTCATCACTGAAAATATCTGTTCACATACATAGGTTGACCCAAACAGTACAAACATCTTCTGAGCATGACTCCTAATTTTTGGAAAGTTTTGTTCATCGAGAGATGCATAGAACCTTGTTAGTGACATTGTTTTGAATAGTTCTCCAATCACTGCATCAGACTGAAGATCGATACGCTCAAGTTGCAGGTCAGTGGGAGCGTTATCCACATTGAAGGTGAAAGGAGAGGAAACCAACAGCATGTCATTTTCCAACACTTGAAAATCCTCAAAATGATGAGAAAACTCACAGTTCAAAGCACACAGCAGCAATGTATACTTCTCCCGCTGGTCATCTGATAGGGAACAGATTAGTAGTGTCAGAAGGTGGGTGAGATTGTTGACTTCTACTTGGCGGGACAGGAGGAGTAACTTTTCCTCGAAGGCTTTGTCAAGGCTGTACATCTGATGTGCAAAAAGGCCCTTCCCTTGTAGTTTGGAATTGAGTTGATAAATAATGCAATGCAGGAAAATAATTTTCTGATATGGGTTCAGCTCAGCTACTTGATCAGCTACTTGATCTTGTATCCTTTTCAAAAGGCCAACTTTTTTTCCTGTCTAGTTTGGGCACCCTGGATAGCTTTTCAAAACTCAGTCCCAACTTTGCCACACACTTTTTAACCTCCTCCAATAAATCTTTCCCTGTGGTTGTGCTCTTCATTGAAGCAAGCTCCTCTGTCATTTCAAAGTCTGGGGTTATGCCTCGTAAGAATATCAAAAACTTTGCCATGTCACGTGAATCACTGCTCTCATCCAGGGCCAAGGAAAAATAGGTGAAAACTGTTATTCCATATGTCCTCAACACGCTGTGTCACTGTTCGTCTTGACAGGGAAACATTTTTAAACAGCTCTGTCTTGTTGGGGCAAAGTATTGCTGCAGAGTCAATTAAACATTATTTAATGAATTCGCCTGTTAGTCACTGTCTGGACCCTGGGACTGAACTCCTCCCTCTGCAACTGGATTCTGGACATCCTGACGGCGATCCCAGGTGGTGAGGGTAGGCAACATCACCTCCGCCCCGCTGACCTTGAACACGGGGTCCTCACAGAGGTGTGTGCTTAGTCCCCTCCTGTACTCCCTGTTCACCCACAACTCCCTGTTCACGGACGACTCCAACACCATCATTAAGTTTGCTGACGACACGACGGTGGTAGACCTGATCACCGGCAACGATAAGACAGCCTACAGGGAGGAGGTCAGAGACCTGGCAGGGTGGTGTCAGGAAAACAACCTCTCCCTCAATGTCAGTAAGACCAAAGAGAAGATCGTGGACTACAGGAAATGTGGAGGTTAAATAAATGCCTAGTTAAATATAAGGTAAAAAAAATTAAAAATAATAAGATCTAAGGCGGAGTGAAAGGAAAGCCTGGAAAATTGTTAAAGACTCCAGCCACCCAAGACACAGACTGCGTTTTCTGCTTCCGCACTGCAAGCAGTACCGGAGCTACAAGTCTGACACCAACAGGCTCCTGAACAGCATCTATCCCCAAGCCATAAGACTACTAAATAGCTACATGGATTATCTGTATTAACACACACACACACACTCATACTGACTTTACAGACATACCATGTACACTGCTGCTACTCTGTTCATCATATATCCTGACGCCTAGTCACCTTACCCGTACATGGATGTCGATCAAGGAAGCCCCCCACACCTCTCTGATTCAGAAGACACATTTCAGTTGAATTCATTCAGTATCCCCCTTTCCTTTCCCTCTACATATCTACCTCTACCACTCCAGTATGCCTGCACATTGTAAACATGGTATTGGAACTAACCCTGTATCGTGTTCCTCTCATTTCTATTTCTCGTGTGTTTTTGTTCTACTTTACTTGTATTATTATTTATTTTTTTATAGTACCACTGATACTGATTACTTCATTGTTGGGAAAGAGCAAGCAAGAAAGGCATTTCCCTTTACTTGTGCACATGACAAAAACGTGAAACTGTGGGGCGCTCTGCTCTGTCTCTTCACAGCTGAAGCATCACCTAGACAGAATAGTAATGAACCCACTCAAAGCCCACCACTCCAATGTACATCACTCACAATGTCCTAGGTAAACACATAATGAAACAGTATTTTGTTTACAATGTATTGTGTTGATTTCAATATGGTGGACAGAGAAAATAACCTGCAACAGCCTGTAGAGCTCTCAAGTGTTATTGTGACAATATTTAGTCTGCAGCCTAGGCTCCTTCATTGACTTTCTCCTAATTGGCATTAGGCAGAATAAAGAGCAGACTACACTGAGTGTAGAAAACATTAGGAACACCTTCCTAATATTAAGTTGTATCCCCTTTTGCCCTCAGAACAGCCTCAATTCGTCGGGGCATGGACTCTACAAGATGTTGACAGAGTTCCACATCGATGCTGGCCCATGTTGACTCCAATGCTTCCCACAGTTGTGTCAAGTTGGCTGGATGTCCTTTGGGTGGTGGACCGTTCTTGATACACACGGGAAACTGTTGAGTGTGAAAACCCCTGCAGCGCTGCAGTTCTTGTGTTGGATTTCAGCATGGTGGACATAAACAACCAACACTCACACAGCTTGTAGGGAGGTCCCAAAATAGAGTACAAAAATGATTGGTTCCACAAGTGCTGTGATGGTGTGCACTTCAGACCCCTCCTTGATGCTGTGTTCATGGTATAATAAACTTTTACAAAACATAAATATTATACATTAGTATTATGAGTGCATGGTAGTGTTCCAGGATCAGTTTCTTGTGGCCCAAATCCTCAACTCAACCCTTATAATCTAACATATCCAAACTGACTCTGGACCAGTTCTAACAGGCACTCCTTCCAGCCTTTTCGCAGGTCAGAAATCAGCACTGGTGACCAAGAGCTAAGCATTAGTGGTCACACGGATTCTGAATGAGGGTGCATCTCAATACAAGGTACCTTCTCTCCTCATTTGCACTGACGTGGAAGCATAGGAGAGGTGACAGCCACATGGCGGACTAGGTACACACCGTCACACTTATATTCAACTGAGGAGGTGAGGAGATGAATTAGCCATCAATGCAGTAGAAGGAAAAAAGACGAGGAGAGGAAGCATCTTAAAACTTGTCAGGTGGCCCCTCAGTCCTTAGTCCTGTGGGGTCTAGTTAGTGGTAGTTGGGGTGATCGGTGAGGAGGAACTGCTGCTGCCAGAGCTCTTGGTGGTCTTCTGCCCTCTGGTGGCACTGGGCGGGCATGGCACCCTCTGGCTGGAAACCTCTATGCTCTTCTCTCCACCCACTTTACTACACACTGCACATACAGAGAAGGGTGAGAGGCAGGCAGTGTGTTTGTGTGTGTGTGTGTGTGTAGCTGTCATGCAAGCCAAAAAGGCAGTGTTTGGGGCAGGATAAGCACATGCAGATGAGCATGTTTCGATGAGGGACCAATGAGGCACTTATGAGAGCATGACTGACAGCAATGAAGATGAAACACAGTATTCAGAGCTCCAGAGTTCCTCTGTGGAAATGGGAGAACATTCCAGAAGGACAACCATCTTTGTAACACTCCACCAATCAGGCCTTTATAGTAGAGTGGCCAGAAGGAAGCCACTCTTCAGTAAAATGCAATAGACAGCCCACTTGGATTGGAGTTCGCCAAAAGGCACCTAAGGACTCTCAGACTATGAGAAACAAGATTCTCTGGTCTGATGAAACCAAGATTGAATGCCAAGCGTCACAGCTGGAGGAAACTTGGCACCATAACTATGATGACGCATGGTGGGGATGTTTTTCAGCGGCAGGAACTGGGAGACTAGATGAACAGAGCAAAGTACAGAGACAACCTTGATGAAAACCTGCTCCAGAGCGCTAAGGACCTCAGACTGGAGCGAAGGACAACGGGACAACGACCCTAAGCACACAGCCAAGACAACGCAGGAGTGGATTTGGGACAAGTCTCTGAATGTCCTTGAGTGGCCCAGCCAGAGGCCGGACTTGAACCCGGTTGAACATCTCTGGAGATACCAGAAAATATTTTTGCAGCGATGCTCCCCATCCAATCTGACAGAGCTTGAGAAGATCTGCAGAGAAGAATGGGAGAAACTCCCCAAATACAGGTGTGCCAAGCTTCGTACCCAAGAAGACTTGAAGCTGTAATCGCTGCCAAAGGTGGTTCAAAGTACTGAGTCAAGGGTCTGAATTCTTACATTTTTAATACATTTACAAAAAAACTCTACAAACCTGTTTTTACAAGGTAGTCATGCTGCCTGACAGTTGAACGAAGCTAGCCTTGATGAGGCCCTTACTCTCATGGGGTTGTTGTGTGTAGTGTGATTTCCTTATGTTCAAGCGAACTGGCTTCAAGCCTACCTCAGGTCAATAGAATAGTGCATGAGGGTCAAATGCATGTCCTGTTAAGGCATGAGGGATTTGATAGAAGGACAGGTTGTGTTTTCTGAACCGAGGGAGTAGTGTAACGATCCTAGCATTGATAAGTCTGTTAAGAAATCCCCCAAGGGAGATCTCACTCTTGACATCTCCCTTGGGGTATATTGTGGATGGTTGATCTTCATTATTGTGGGGGCTGTGTTATATTGTGCAAAACAAAAGGCAAAGCCTCCACAGTTAACAGTTAAATGTGTTTGTTATTCATCTGCTTAAGTTCATGAATCACAGTAATGTTGGTATTACTATTTATCAACTATATTTGTATATTCACATTTACACAATTACAGGCAATAAATAAACTAGCTACAACATCAAAGATCTAAATAAAATGCTAAATAGTTTATTCTGTTTATTATATGTTATGTTCAACACAACCACTGAGGTATAATAGGAACGAACACAACACAGTCAGTTCCGTGCCCTGCCAATCATTACCTGAAAAAACTCACAAAAAACATTAACATTAACTGTATTTTTTATGTTGAGTATCCAGAAACAGTTTTGCATTTATTTTGGCATCGTCTACATGTAAAGAAATTATGGCAAGATATTTATAGTTTTATAATTATAAATATTCTTGATGACTTTGTTTATTATGGGAGAACGTGCTGCTCGGTTTCCTTAACCATAATAAAGACAAAGAAAACACAGTTGACCTCTTAAATCTAATTGTACTAATGGAAAAATGTCATATTCATAAATGTATATTCACTAATAAAAAAAGACTCTTCCATGTTTTCTATAAGGAGTTCGAGCAGTACATTAAGACCATTCTACATTCTTCCAATAAGTTAAAACAATCAATACGTGTCTTTTAAGGTCTTTGTATAATCTGTAATTTGTTGTATCCCCTAGCATAATCATGTTACCATTGTCTGTTTGTGTCAGTTCCGGTACTACAAAATCAGCCCGCCACTTTTAAATCATGAAATAAATAACTCAATAATTCCCCCAAAAATATTTCCATGTGCTTCCACAATTGATATTGTCCTTTTACATAATTAATAGCAGCAAGCAGCTAGCTAAAAAGGCCTAATGTTCACTGGCTCCCTGCGGGAACCAAAAAGCTAACTTTAGCATACATCCTCCACATCCAACACCCGTTCTGCCAGTCACATTCTGTTAAAGGTCCCCAAGCACACACATCCCTAGGTCGCTCCTCGTGTTGTGTTGCTACCATGTTGCTGTCATGTTGTGTTGCTACCATGTTGTTGTCATGTTGTGATGCTACCATGTTGTTGTCATGTTGTGTTACTACCATGTTGTTGTCATGTTGTGCTACTACCATGTTGTTGTCATGTTGTGTTGCTACCATGTTGTTGTCATGTTGTGTTACTACCATGCTGTGTTATCATGTTGTATTACTACCATGCTGTGTTGTCATGTGTTGCTGCCATGCTGTGTTGTCATGTGTTGCTGCCATGCTGTGTTGTCATGTGTTGCTGCCCTGCTGTGTTGTCATGTGTTGCTGCCATGCTGTGTTGTCATGTGTTAATACCACGCTGTGTTGTTGTCATGTGTTACTACCATGATGTGTTGTCATGTGTTACTACCATGCTGTGTTGTCATGTGTTGCTGCCATGCTTTGTTGTCATGTGTTGCTACCATGCTATGTTGTCATGTGTTTCTGCCATGCTGTGTTGCTGCCATGCTGTGTTGTCATGTGTTGCTGCCATGCTGTGTTGCTGCCATGCTGTGTTGTCATGTGTTGCTGCCATGCTGTGTTGTCATGTGTTACTACGATGCTGTGTTGTCATGTGTTGCTGCCATGCTGTGTTGTCATGTGTTACTACGATGCTGTGTTGTCATGTGTTGCTGCCATGCTGTTTTGCTGCCATGCTGTGTTGTCATGTGTTGCTGCCATGCTGGGTTGCTGCCATGCTGTGTTGTCATGTGTTGCTACCGTGCTATGTTGTCATGTGTTGCTACCGTGCTATGTTGTTATGTGTTGCTGCCATGCTTTGTTGTCATGTGTTGTCATGTGTTGCTGCCATGCTGTGTTGCTGCCATGCTGTGTTGTCATGTGTTGCTACCGTGCTATGTTGTCATGTGTTGCTGCCATGCTGTGTTATCATGTGTTGCTGCCATGCTGTGTTGTCATGTGTTGCTGCCATGCTGTGTTGTCATGTGTTTCTGCCATGCTGTGTTGTCATGTGTTGCTGTCATGCTGTGTTGCTGCCATGCTGTGTTGCTGCCATGCTGTGTTGTCATGTGTTGCTGCCATGCTGTGTTGTCATGTGTTGCTACCATGCTGTGTTGTTGTCATGTTGTGTTACTACTATGCTGTGTTGTTGTCATGTGTTACTACCATGCTGTGTTGTTGTCATGTGTTGCTGCCATGCTGTGTTGTCATGTGTTGCTGCCATGCTGTGGTGTCATGTGTTGCTGCCATGCTGTGTTGTCATGTGTTGCTGCCATGCTGTGTTGTCATGTGTTACTGCCATGCTGTGTTGTCATGTGTTACTACCATGCTTGTGTTGTCATGTGTTACTACCATGCTGTGTTGTCATGTGTTACTGCCATGCCGTGTTGTTATGTCTTACTGCCATGCTGTGTTGTCATGTGTTACTACCATGCTGTGTTGTTGTCTTAGGTCTCTCTTTATGCTCCAGAGTGGCGCAGCGGTCTAAGGCACTGCATCTCAGTGCTAGAGGCACAGTGGTCTAAGGTGCTGCATCTCAGTGCTAGAGGCACAGCGGTCTAAGGCACTGCATCTCAATGCTAGAGGCGGAGAGGACACTTTTCAGCGGTCTGTCGATTAAAGCAAATGCATGATGTCTCAGAGGAGGAACAGCAGCTACAGCAGGACAGCATCTAAGGGTGTTCTCGAGCGGCTAGATGTTCTTTACCATTCGGCCTTTAGATTTGTCACCAATGCTCCTTATAGGACACATCACTGCACTCTTCTGTAAACTGGTCATCTCTGTATACCGGTTGCAAGACCCATTGGTTGATGCTTATTTATAAAAACCTCTTAGGCCTCACTCCCCTCTATCTGAGATATCTACTGCAGCCCTCATCCTCCACATACAACACCTGTTCTGCCAGTCACATTCTGTTAAAGGTCCCCAAAGCACACACATCCCTGGGTCACTCGTCTTTTCAGGTCGCTGCAGCTAGCGACTGGAACAAGCTGCAACAAACACTCAAACTGGACAGTTTTATCTCAATCTCTTCATTCAAAGACTCAATCATGGACACTCTTACTGACAGTTGTGGCTGCTTTGCGTGATGTATTGTCATCTCTACCTTCTTGCCCTTTGTGCTGTTGTCTGTGCCCAATAATGTTTGTACCATGGTTTGTGCTGCTACCATGTTGTGTTGCTACTATGTTGTTGTCATGTTACGTTGCTACCATGCTGTGTTGTCATGTGTTGCTGCCTTGCTATGTTGTTGTCTAAGGTATCTCTTTTGGTAGTGTTGTTTTGTCTCTCTTGTCGTGGTGTGTTTGGTCCTATATTTATATTTTATTTATTTGTATTTTTAATCCCAGCCCCCGTCCCCGCAGGAGGTCTTTTGCCTTTTGGTAGGCCGTCATTGTAAATACTAATTTGTTCTTAACTGACTTGCCCAGTTAAATACCATTGCTGGGGCTACCAGCAATTGAAGCATTGCAACTCAATGAGAGAGTGAGCGAACTGGAGGACCCAGGGCAGGTTTTCAAAAAGACATTCCCAAAAGTGTTTTCTGGCCTAGGTAGGATATCCGCCTGAAAGAGGATGCTGTCCCCTATGCCCTTACCACCCCCTGCCATGTGCCTATTCCTTTAGTGGCCAGAGTAAAGGGAGAGTTGGGGAGGATGGAAGAAATTGGGGCTGTGTCTAAAATAGAGAGTCCCACTGACTGGTGTGCAGGGATGGAGGTGGTCCCAAAAAGCCAATGGGGACATAAGGATCTGTGTGGACATGCCTAAATTGAATGAGAGAGAGAGACACATCTTACCATCAGTGGAGCACTCATTGGCTCAGTCGGATGGCTCAAAAGTCTTCACAAAGCTGGATGCCCGCTCAGGCTTCTGGCAGATACCCCTGTCACCAGAGAGTATCGTGTTTAGTGAGGAAAGCGGATGCCCCACACTCCGATGTGGTGGACACAGGCTCAGAGGAGGGACGGAGGAACAACACACACCTCAGAGCTCTTCCAGATCTACCAGCCACACAGGTTGAGGAGGCCACAGACAATGCACAGGCTGAGGAGGCCACAGACAACACACAGGCTGAGGAGACCACAGACAACACACAGGCTGAGGAGGCCACAGACAACGCACAGGCTGAGGAGGCCACAGACAACACACAGGCTGAGGAGACCACAGACAACACACAGGCTGAGGAGGCCACAGACAACACACAGGCTGAGGAGGCCACAGACAACACACAGGCTGAGGAGGCCACAGACAACACACAGGCTGAGGAGACCACAGACAACACACAGGCTGAGGAGGCCACAGACAACACACAAAAAGGAGGGGAAGGAGAGAGAATGCTCACAGAGCCACAAGCTCTCCCAAAAAGGGATGTGAAGCCACCAGAGTGACGGAAAGACTATATTATGTGAATAGAATACATACTGTTGGGGACCATACCCAGCAAAAAGAGACTGTATCTAAGTTAATGTTCAGACTGGTAATTTAATGCTTTCATACTGTTTCAGAATGTGAAGTAGCATGTTAAAGAGAATAATACTGGTTTCCAAATTGCATTTCAGTTATGCTTCAGTGGTTATGCATTTTGTGTTCTTGTTCATTGGAGATGTGAAGATGTAGTAGGATGTCCCTTGTGGGTATCCGTACCTATGCATGACATGCACAGACTAGGCTAGTAAACATGCTGAAGCTAGAACCTCGTTGTCGTCTCTCATTTTTTTAGATAATACTACAGGTTTGATCCTGGGCTGTATCACAACCGGCCGTGATCGGGAGTATCATAGGGCGGCGCACAATTGGTCCAGCGTTGTCCGGGTTAGGGGAGGGTTTGGCTGGGGTAGGCAGTCATTGTAAAATAAGATTTTTTTGTTAACTGACTTGCCTAGTTAAATAAAAGGTTAAATTAAAAAAAAATAATAACATAAAATAACACGTCAAGTGTTATGTCTCTCTGGTGTTATGGTTGAGAACACTTTCTTTCCATCATGAGTTTGTGCTATTAGTACAAAAAACATTGTACTTATTTGTACATAGTTAATGACAGACTGGGTTGAGACAGTACAGGCAAAAACAGTAGAGTGAAAATGTTGTACAGGTTTAAAAACTGTGAATTTAGTGTTGCAGAAAGAACGCAAGAGGACGCTAAAATCCACAAACCGTGGAACTGACGGAAAAAGCTGACGGAGTCTTCCATGTCCATATTAGGGGTCATAGATAATCGCTAGTTTCATTATTGTTTTTTATTTATTTCAATAACGAAACCTATTTGTTTTTTCTTATCAATACAAAACACCAAAGTTACATTTCATAATGAACTTTTCTCAAATTCAGTTGGCAGTCTACAGATATTCCGCATAGACATTTCCGGATTCACACTGACACCGTGGGAATGGTTTAGTCCTAGGATGGCTGCTGCTGTGGGTGTAAACAAGCAGGGGACCGCAGCAACGATGGACGTCTGTGTTCGGCACGGCAGAGGGGCCACAGGCAACACGGTGAAGGTTGGTTGAATACTTACACGTCTGAAGAAGCATATAAACAATATTTGGGCGCGATAATACGTGTCGGAATACGACCGTTTGCGCAAACGGCCAACAAGGGCGCTCGGATTGGAGGATCTCATTTCTGCCTTCGTGGCTTCGGATGCTCCTGCGGCCGGGGCGTCACTGCAGTGAAACGATCGGCCTGCAGTTTTTGTGTCTGCGTAGACATGAAATCCACAAAATCCAGATGGTGATTCTGTCTGCAATTAAGTGTCCTGACCAGAGCTTTTTGTAAACCATGCAATTGCATCATCTAACTTCACCTGTCACTTTGATATTAGCATACCTGTATGTTACATTACCATTATTAACTGTAGCTAGCTAGCTTGATAATGCATCATTTATTCAGTCTTGAACCAGACCGAGGTAAAATTTGTTTTATATTGGATATTCGGTTCTCTCTCTGCAATAGCTATTGAACCAAGCCTGCCATGGCTATGAAGATGGTGTGTTCTCAATCAGGGGTGGATGAAAAAAATCCACCTTTATTTTTTTGTGTTTTAATAATAAGATTTCGGATTTTAATCTTCAATAACTGTTACCATTGATGTACAATGAACACAAATATAAAAGCAACATGCAACAATTTCTAAGATTTTACTGAGTCACTTCATATAATATTCTTCAATGGCTGTGCGAAGTTGCTGGATATTGGCGGAACTGGAACACGCTGTCGTACACCGATCCAGAGCATCCCAAACATGCTCAATGGGTGACATGTCTGGTGAGTATGCAGGCCATGGATAAACGGGGAAATGTTTAGATTCCAGGAATTGTGTAGAGATCCTTGCGACATGGGCCGTGTGCTATAATGCTGACAGCGGTGGATGAATGGCACGACAGTGGGCCTCAGGATCTCGTGTCACGGTATCTGTGCATTCAAATTGCCATCAATAAATGCAAATCAAACCAAATCAAATGTATTTATAAAGTGCTTTTTACATCAGCCAATGTCACAGAGTAGAGCATTGCAGTAATCTAATCTAGAATGTCAGATTTTTGCAATGTTACGAAGATGGAAAAAAGCTATCCTTGAAATATTCTTGATATGTTCATTAAAAGAGAGATCAGGGTCCAGAGTAATGCCAAGGTCCTTCACAGTTTTTTGGGAGACGACTGTACAACCATCAAGATTAATTGTCAGATCCAAAAGCAGATCTCTTTGTTTCTTGGGACCTAGAACTAGCATTTTTGTTTTGTCCGAATTTAAAAGTAAAACATTTGCCGCCATCCACTTCCTTATGTCTGAAACACAGGCTTCCAGGGCAGGCAATTTTGGTGCATCACCATGTTTCATCGAAATGTACAGCTGTGTGTCGTCCGCATAGCAATGGACGTTAACATTATGTTTCCGAATGACATCACCGAGAGGTAAAATATATAGTGAAAACAAAAGTGGCCCTAAAACCGAAACTTACAATTGATTTGTCAGAGGACAAACCATCCACGGAGACAAACTGATGTCTCTCCGACAGATAAGATCTAAACCAGGCAAGAACTTGTCCGTGTAGACCAATTAAGGTTTCCAATCTTTCCAAAAGAATATGATGGTCGATGGTGTCAAAAGGAGCACTAAGATCTAAGAGCACGAGGACAGATGCAGAGTCTTGGTCTGACGCCATTAAAAGGTTGTTTACCACTTTCACAAGTGCAGTCTCAGTGCTATGATAGGGTCTACAACCAGACTGAAGTGTTTCGTATACATTATTTGTCTTCAGGAAGGCAGTGAGTTGCTGCGCAACAGCTTTTTCTAAGATTTTTGAGAGAAATGGGAGATTCGATATAGGCCGATAGTTTTTTACATTTTCTGGGTCAAGGCTTGGCTTTTTCAAGAGCGGCTTTATTACTGCCCACTTTTAGAGAGTTTGGTACACATCCGGTGGAGAGGGAGACATTTATTATGTTCAGCATAGGAGGGCCGAGCACAGGAAGTAGCTCTTTCAGTAATTTAGTTGGAATAGGGTCCAGTATGCAGGTTGAAGGTTTAGAGGCCATGACAATTTTCATGAATGTGTCAAGAGATATAGGATTAAAAAACTTGAGTGTCTCCATTGATCCTAGGTCCTGGTAGTTCTGTGCAGACTCAGGACAGCTGAGCTTTGGGGAAATATGCAGATTCAAAAAGGAGTCTGTAATTTGCTTTCTAATGATAATGATCTTTTCGTTGAAGAAGTTCATGAATTCATCGCTGCTGAAGTGAAAGGCATCCTCTCTTGGGGAATGCTGCTTTTTAGATAGCTTTGCAACAGTATCAAATAGAAATTTAGGATTATTCTTATTCTCCTCAATTAGTTTGGAAAAATAGGATGATCGAGCAGCAGTGAGGACTTTTCGATATTGCACTGTACTTTCTTTCCAAGCTAGTAGGAAGACTTCCAGTTTGGTGTAGCGCCATTTCCTATCCAGCTTTCTGCAAGCTTGCTTCAGAGCTCGGTTATTTTCTGTGTACCAGGGAGCTAGTTTCTTTTGGCAAATGTTTTTTGTTTTTAGGGGTGCGACTACATCCTCAGTTTGATTGTTAACTGATTTTTGTACTCCGACGTCCTTGGATAGGTGGATGGAGTCTGGAAGAGCATCTAGGAATCTTTGGGTTGTCCGAGAATTCATAGCACGGCATTTGATGATCCTTGGTTGGGGTCTAAGCAAATTATTTGTTGCGATTGCAAATAAAATAAAATGGTGGTCCGATAGTCCAGGATTATGAGGAAAAACATTTTAGATCCACAATATTTATTCCACGGGACAGAACTAGTGTTCGTTGTGTTTGTTGTCCGTAATTGTGTTCGTTGTCGGTAGCTTATGCCTGCCGATACCATAACCCCACAAAGTTGACGTCAGCAAACCGCTCTGCCATTTTTAATTTTTTAGTCAGTTAAGAACACATTCTTATTTACAATGATGGCCTACCTACAGGGTCAGCCACCTGGAGCGAATTAGGGTTAAGTGCCTTGCTCAAGGACACATCGACAGGTTTTCTTTTTCACCTTGTCGGCTCGGGTATTCGAATACCCGAATCGGTTACTGGCCCAACGCTCTAACCGCTAGGCTACCTGCTGCCCGGTACAGTTGAAACTGGGATTCATCCGTGAAGAGCACACTTTTCCAGCATGCCAGTGGCCATCGAAGGCGAGCATATGCTCACTGAAGTCAGGTAAAAATGGTCAAGACCCTGGTGAGGACGACGAACACTCGGATGAGCTTCCCTGGGACAGTTTCTGACAATTTGTGCAGAAATTCTTATCTTGACACAAACCCACAGTTTCATCAGCTGTCCGGGTGGCTGGACAATAAGGCAATGCCTATTCCTAATCTCAGTCCATGGAGAAATAAATACATTTTGAGATGATATGCAATGAAGAGGGATCCATCCAAGTTCACTCAACCTGTGTGTGGGTGTCTGACTAAACTTGGGTTTGTGTTGTGGTTCCCAGGTGTTGGAGTGTGGGGTGTGTGAGGATGTCTTCTCTCTCCAAGGGGACAAGGTCCCCCGGCTGCTGCTCTGCGGGCACACGGTCTGCCATGACTGTCTGACCCGGCTGCCCCTGCATGGTAGAGCCGTCCGCTGCCCCTTCGACAGACAGGTCACTGAACTGGGTGAGTTCCGTAGGGTTTAGTTTCTTTACAGGCCTATTGTTTTCCTGTGTCTGTGTTAGAGGATATGAGCGGAGTGGAGCATGCGTAATTTGGCTGGAGCGGGTAGCGGATTTAAAAAACATTGGCGATTCGGCCTTCTCTCCTGCTCCAATATTGCAAGCTCTGGGTGTGCTCTGCCCAGCATATTTAATTTCCTTCATCACTGTTCTTTTAATGAGACTTATTCTGTTGTATTTATTTAGCCTACCCCACCACTAATGCGCAGAGATGTTGATATGAGTCGGCAAAGATAGCCTGTGTAATTGATAGCAAGACAACAAATGAGCCCATGCAGCAGCACTGGATAATTTTTTTATTTCTATATAGGCTATTGTAAAACAAAAAAAGTTTGAACTACGTTTTTTTTTTCCTGTGAGCAATGATAAAATAAAATAAAATCAGAGCAAAGGAAAGGACGTTGAGCCGCGGTGCGGAAAGACGGCTCCGTGAGCGATAGGTGGGATTTTCAATGGCTCACACACACTCTGGTCTGTGTGAAGGTGATGTGACATCTGTCTCTCTCAGGGGACTCTGGTGTGTGGGGTCTGAAGAAGAACTTTGCTCTGCTGGAACTTCTGGAGAGGCTGCAGAATGGAGCGTCCAACCAGTTGGGCATGGCAGAGGATGCCCTCAAAGGCATGGGAGAGGTAGGCAGTAAATACACCTGCAATTGTCTGAAAACACAGAGGATAGGTGAAAGCAATATGGGATTTTGTAAGTAAGTAACACTATCCTATGTTGTTCCCTTTCCTTCCAGAGTATAATCCGCTGTGACGAGGACGAGAGCCACACAGCGTCTATGTACTGCACGGTGTGTGCCACCCACTTGTGTGCCGACTGCTCCCAGCTCACCCACTCCACCCGCACCCTGGCCAAGCACCGGCGGGTGCCCCTAGCAGACAAGCCCCATGAGAAAACACTGTGCCCGCAGCACCAAGTCCACGCCATCGAGTTTGTCTGTCAGGAGGACATCTGCCAGCCTGGGCCACTCATGTGCTGCGTGTGCAAAGAGTACGGCAAGCACCAGGGACACAAGGTAAGGAAGGAGGATGAGTCAGCTTGGAGAATCAGTATCCGTATTGACTGACTGATGTCAATCTCTCAAGCAACATGTCTAGCAACAAGACCCACTAGAGACAACAATATATATTGTTTTTATTTGAACCCGATCTGATACAATTCTGATTTTAGAGTGGAAATAATCACAGATAACCAATTTAGTGAATGGGAGGATACACTGCAATGATTCCATCAAAACAATTGCCTAGACTCTGAAGACTGAGCTGCCTCATGCTAGCCAATTGGAACATAGCATTGGACACATTTTCAATGTATTGGTGTTTACCTTTGTTTTCATAGGTAAATACTGTAGCCACTGAATTCTGGTAGTTGTTACTTGAAATTAAAAAACATCAATCACAAAATGTGGCGCTGGCCCTCGCCCTAAGTGTTACTTCAGTGAATGGTCCGGGATCCTTGGGACATCCCTATCCCATTGTGCTTGACATTTAAAATGGCTACGGTAAGGGTTAAGGTCCGGGTTAGGTAAGGTGCTGGAGCAGGTTTTCAACAAGGATGTCTCTGTACTTTGCTCTGTTCATCTTTCCCTCGATCCTGAGTAGTCTCCCAGTCCCTGCCGCTGAAAAACATCCCCACAGCATGATGCTGCCACCACCATGCTTCACCGTAGGGATGGTGCCAGGTTTCCTCAGACGTGATGCTTGGCATTTAGGCCAAGAGTTCAATCTTGGTTTTATCAGTCCTTTTAGAGCCTTTTGGCAAACTCCAAGCTGGCTGTCATGTGCCTTTTACTGAGGAGTGGCTTCTGTCTGGCAACTCTACCATAAAGGTCTGATTGATGGTGCTGCAGAGATGGTTGTCCTTCTGGAAGGTTCTCCCATCTCCACAGAGGAACTCTGGAGCTCTGTCAGTGACCATCGGGTTGTTGGTCACCTCCCTGACCAAGGCCCTTCTCCACCGATTGCTCAGTTTGGCCCGGTGGCTAGCTCTAGGAAGAGTTATGGTGGTTCCAAACTTCTTCCATTTTATGGAGGCCACTGTGTTCTTGAGGATCTTCAATGCTGCAGCCATTTTTTGGTACCCTTCCCCAGATCTGTGCCTCGAACACAATCTTGTCTGAGCTCTAGGGACAATTCCTTCAACCACATGGCTTGGTTTCTGCTCTGACATGCACTGTCAACTGTAGGACCTTAGACATGTCTGTGCCTTTCCAAATAATGTCCAATCGATTATATTTACCACAGGTGGACTCCAATCAAGTTGTAGAAACATGAAGGATGAAAGGGGAGAGGGAGACTCACAACTCTGTAGTGTCGTTTCTTCTCTGGGACAGCAACAGCTTTTAGTTGTTGTTTTTTATTGGCTAATGGAAGCCCTGGTGCGTAGTCATGGGTGAACAGGGAGTAAAGGAGGGAGCTGAGCACGCACACCTGTGGGGCACCTGTGTTATGGATCAGCGTGGCAGAGGTGTTGTTGCCTACCTTCACCACCTGGGGTCGGCCCGTCAGGAAGTCTAGGACCCAGTTCCACAGGAAGGGGTTCAGACCCAGTGCCCTGAGCTTAGTGATGAGCTTGGAGGGTACTATGGTGTTGAAGGTTGAGGCTGTTCAACTGCTATGACTTGATTAATTTCTCATTGCTGATTGCTTCCGTCCTGTAGCATGCAGTTCTGGAGGCAGAAGCCAATCAGATCCGTGCGTCCATCCTGGACATGGCCCACTGTATCCGGATGTTCACAGAGGAGGTGTCGGAGTATTCCCGGAAGCTGGTTGGAATCGTACAGCAGATTGAGGGAGGAGAACAGATAGTGGAGGATGGCATCGGCATGGCACACACTGAACATGTAAGAACAGCTGGCAGTGGATGACTTTTTGCATAATATACAACAGATGTCAAAGAGGATAGATAGGCAATTGAGGTATAATCAATGTAAAGCTGTTACTGTGTTTATCAATTACAATGGCTACATTTTAAAGTCCTCCGAAACGTAATTGTTTCCTTCCAGAAAGTCATAACATAGCGTATGGTTTATCATAGTGTATATTTACTAATGCTGTGTTTAATCTGTGTATTCCTGATGGTCTCAGTCGTCTGTGGGTTTTCCCCAGGTCCCAGGCACGGCAGAGAGTGCACGTTCCTGCGTACGGGCCTACTTCGCTGACCTCCACGAGACACTGTGCAGACAGGAGGAGATGGCGCTCAGCGTAGTAGATGCCCATGTCAGAGAGAGACTCATCTGGCTCCGGCAACAGCAGGAGGACATGACAATCCTGCTTTCCCAGGTCTCCGCTGCCTGCCTGCACTGTGAGAAAACACTGCAGCAGGTAGGAGCTAAAATGGGGCCACCAATGAGCATCTAGAGCACACCGTAGGAACGCAATCTCTGCTTGAACTGGAAGGTGCCGTCATTTTCAATTAGCAGCTTTGCACCGCTATGTTCTTCCTGAGGTCTTCTGTATGCGTATTCAATTGTACAGTCCCTCCTGGATTCTGCGATCACAAATGTTTTTTCCAAAATCAACAATGCCCTGCCCTGCATATTATGCGAGGGCTTGCAAATTTGACTAATTACCGCATCACAGTCAAATCATCGCAAAATTCATCGCACAAAACAGACTCATCACCGCAGCACAATCTCAACAAATCACTGCACATTTACCACAAAATATGGTTAAATCAAGCCACATGTCAACACACTTTCCCTCGTCAGCACATTTGTGAAATATTGCCATACAAAATGTCAGAATTTCTGCAGCAAAATCAAGCATTTTTGTCCACAAGTATCACAAAACATCCCAGTAAATCCTGGAGGGAACTGATAGTAAGTCATGACTAATGTCTTTCCCGTCTCTCTCGGTAGGATGACTGCAGGGTGGTTCTGGCTAAGCAGGAGATCAACAGACTGTTGGAGACTCTGCAGAAACAGCAGCAGCAGTTCACTGAGCTGGCCGACCACATCCAGCTAGACGCTGGTATCCCTGTCACATTCACTAAGGTACAGCACTCTGCTCTACTCTGTAGGAATTCAAGACTTGGCTTACTCCATTGAAATATGATTTAGTTACCTCATTTAGACAACATTTTCTCTCTTCCAGGACAACCGGGTCCATATTGGTCCAAAGATGGAGATCAGGGTGGTGACCCTGGGACTGGATGGTGCAGGGAAAACCACCATCCTCTTCAAGCTGAAACAGGACGAGTTTATGCAGCCAATCCCTACCATAGGTAAACCTACAACAGTCTTTGTCATGTAGGCAAGTGTCAAATTGAAAATGTTTACATTACATTTACCTTAATTGTATTGACACTAGCCATTCCTTGTCATCTCTAGGTTTTAATGTGGAGACAGTGGAGTATAAGAATCTCAAGTTCACTATCTGGGACGTTGGTGGGAAACATAAGCTACGACCTCTTTGGAAGCACTATTACCTGAATACACAAGGTACACTACATGACAAAGTATGTGGACACCTGCTCGTCGAACATCTCATTCCAAAATCATGGGCATTAATATGGAGTTGGTCCCCCCTTTGCTGCTATAGCAGCCTCCACTCTTCTAGGAAGGTTTTCCACTAGATGATGGAACATTGCTGTGGGGACTTGCTTCCATTCAGCCACAAGAGCATTAGTGAGGTCGGGCACTGGTGTTGGGTGATTAGGCCTGGCTCGCAGTCTGTTCCAATTCATCCCAAAGGTGTTCAATGGGGTTTAGGTCAGGGCTCTGTGCAGGCCAGTCAAGTTCTTCCACACCGATCTCGACAAACCATTTCTGTATGGACCTTGCTTTGCGCACGGGGGCATTGTCATGCTGAAACAGGAAAGGGCCTTTACCAAACTGTTGCACAAAAGTTGGAATCACAGAATCGTTTAGAATGTCATTGTGTGCTGTAGCATTAAGATTTTCCTTCACTGGAACTAAGGTGCTTAGAACGAACAATGAAAAACAGCCCCAGACTATTATTCCTCCTCCACCAAACTTTACAGTTGGCACTATGCATTAGAGCAGGTAGCATTCTCCTAGCATCCGCCAATCCCAGATTCGTCCGTCGGACTGCCAGATGGTGAAGCGTGATTGATCACTCCAGAGAACGCGTTTCTACTGCTCCAGAGTCCAATGGCGGCGAGCTATCCGACACTCCAGCCGATGCTTGGCATTGCGCATGGTGATCTTAGACTTGTGTGCGGCTGCTCGGCCATGGAAACCCATTTCATGAAGCTCCCAACAAACAGCTACGTGCTTCAGCACTCGGCAGTCCAGTTCTGTGAGTTTGTGTGGCCTACCACTTCGTGGCTTAGCCGTTGTTGCTCCTAGACGTTTCCACTTCACAATAACAGCACTTACAGTTGACCGGGGGAGCTCTAGCAAGGCAGAAATTTGACGAAGTAGCATTTTGGAAAGGTGGCATCCTATGACGGTGCCACGTTGAAAGTCACTGAACTCATCAGTACGAGCCATTCTACTATCATTGTTTGTCTATGGAGATTGCATGGCTGTGTGCTTGATTTTACACACCTGTCAGCAACGAAATAGCCAAATCCCCTAATTTGAAGGGGTGTCCACATACTTTTGTGGGTGTGTGTGTGTGTGTGTGTGTGTGTGTATATATATATATATATATATATATATATATATATATATAAACAGCTTGGAAAAATCCAGAAAATGTCATGGCTTTAGAAGCTTCTGATAGGCTAATTGACATCATTTGAGTCAATTGGAGGTGTACCTGTGGATGTATTTCAAGGCCTACCTTCAAACTCAGTGCCTCTTTGCTCGGCATCATGGGAAAATCAAAAGAAATCAGCCAAGACCTCCACAAGTCTGGTTCATCCTTGGGAGCAATTTCCAAACGCCTGAAGGTACCACGTTCATCTGTACAAACAATAGTATGCAAGTATAAACACCATGGGACCACGCAGCCGTCATACTGCTCAGGAAGGAGACTCGTTTTGTCTCCTAGAGATGAACGTACTTTGGTGTGAAAAGTGCAAATCAATCCCAGAACAACAGCAAAGGACCTTGAGAAGATGCTGGAGGAAACAGGTACAAAAGTGTTTTGCTTGCATCGTACTTTTTGGAGAAATGTCCTCTGGTCTGATGAAACAAACCTAGAACTGTTTGGCCATAGTGACCATTGTTATGTTTGGAGGAAAAAGGGGGATGCTTGCAAGCCGAAGAACACCATCCCAACCGTGAAGCACGGGGGTGGCAGCATCATGTTATGGGGGTGCTTTGCTGCAGGAGGGACTGGTGTACTTCACAAAATAGATGGCATCATGACGAAGGAAAATTATGTGGATATATTGAAGCAACATCTCAAGACATCAGTCAGGAAGTTAAAGCTTGGACACAAATGGGTCTTCCAAGCATACTTCCAAAGTTGTGGCAAAATGGCTTAAGGACAACAAAGTCAAGGTATTAGAGTGGCCATCACAAAGCCCTGACCTCAATCCTATAGAACATGCGTGGGCAGAACTGAAAAAGCGTGTGCGAGCAAGGAGGCCTACAAACCTGACTCAGTTACACCAGTTCTGTCAGGAGGAATGGGCCAAAATTCACCCAACTTACTGTGGGAAGCTTGTGGAAGGCTACCCGAAACAATTTAAAGGCAAAGCTACCAAATACTAATTGAGTGTATGTAAACTTATGACCACTGGGAATGTGATGAAAGAAATAAAAGCTGAAATAAATCATTCTCTCTACAATTATTCTGAAATTTCACATTCTCAAAATAACATTTTCAGAAAATGTTTGTTTTTAACTCATCCAGGAAACCTGGGTAAATGAATAGGGCCCTGACTTTCTCCATTTCTTTCCTCACTCCAGCGGTGGTGTTTGTCATTGACAGCTGTCATAGAGACAGGCTGATGGAGGCCCACAGTGAGCTGGCGAAACTGCTGACAGAGAAAGAGCTGAGAGACGCCCTGCTGCTCATCTTCACCAACAAACAGGTACACACACCGCCCCCTGGTCCAACAAAAAGGTACACACACAGCCCCCTGGTCCAAAAAACAGGTACACACACAGCCCCCTGGTCCAAAAAACAGGTACACACACAGCCCCCTGGTCCAACAAACAGGTACACACACAGCCCCCTGGTCCAACAAACAGGTATACACACAGCCCCCTGGTCCAACAAACAGGTATACAAACAGCCCCCTGGTCCAACAAACAGGTATACAAACACAAAGTTTATTGATTGGCTGATTAACTAATTGATTCCTTTATTCTCACATGCAGGATGTCCCCGGGGCTGTGTCAGTGGAGGAGATGACGGAGCTTCTGAGCCTTCACAAGTTGTGCTGTGGGAGGAGCTGGCACATCCAAGGCTGTGACGCCCGCAGCGGCACTGGGCTCCACGAGGGCCTGGACTGGCTGTCCCGACAGCTGGTGGCTGCAGGCGTACTGGACGTGGCCTAAACCACCCCTTGCTGCAGGGGGTTTGGACGTGGTCTAAACCTCCCCTGATGACTGACTTCTGTTACCCAGTCTCACCCCTTATCCTCTTACCCTGGAACTACTCCTTAACCCATTGATACCCTGGAGACCAGTATCACCATATACAGTGGGGAGAACAAGTATTTGATACACTGCCGATTTTGCAGGTTTTCCTACTTACAAAGCATGTAGAGGTCTTTCATTTTTATCATAGGTACACTTCAACTGCGAGAGACAAAAATCCAGAAAATCACATTGTATGATTTTTAAATAATTAATTTGCATTTTATTGCATGACATAAGTATTTGATCACCTACCAACCAGTAAGAATTCCGGCTCTCACAGACCTGTTAGTTTTTCTTTAAGAAGCCCTCCTGTTCTCCACTCATTACCTGTATTAACTGCACCTGTTTGAACTCGTTACCTGTATAAAAGACACCTGTCCACACACTCAATGAAACAGACTCCAACCTCTCCACAATGGCCAAGACCAGAGAGCTGTGTAAGGACATCAGGGATAAAATTGTAGACCTGCACAAGGCTGGGATGGGCTACAGGACAATAGGCAAGCAGCTTGGTGAGAAGGCAACAACTGTTGGCGCAATTATTAGAAAATGGAAGAAGTTCAAGATGACGGTCAATCTCCCTCGGTCTGGGGCACCATGCAAGATCTCACCTCGTGGGGAATCAATGATCATGAGGAAGGTGAGGGATCAGCCCAGAACTAAACGGCAGGACCTGGTCAATGACCTGAAGAGAGCTGGGACCACAGTCTCAAAGAAAACCATTAGTAACACACTACGCCGTCATGGATTAAAATCCTGCAGCGCACGCAAGGTCCCCTTGCTCAAGCCAGCGCATGTCCAGGCCCGTCTGAAGTTTGCCAATGACCATCTGGATGATCCAGAGGAGGAATGGGAGAATGTCATGTGGTCTGATGAAACAAAAATAGAGCTTTTTGGTCTAAACTCCACTCGCCGTGTTTGGAGGAAGAAGAAGGATGAGTACAACCCCAAGAACAACATCCCAACCGTGAAGCATGGAGGTGGAAACATCATTCTTTGGGGATGCTTTTCTGCAAAGGGGACAGGACGACTGCACCATATTGAGGGGAGGATGGATGGGGCCATGTATCGCAAGATCTTGGCCAACAACCTCCTTCCCTCAGTAAGAGCATTGAAGATGGGTCGTGGCTGGGTCTTCCAGCATGACAATGACCCGAAACACACAGCCAGGGCAACTAAGGAGTGGCTCCGTAAGAAGCATCTCAAGGTCCTGGAGTGGCCTAGACCTGAACCCAATAGAAAATCTTTGGAGGGAGCTGAATGTCCAGCGACAGCCCCGAAACCTGAAGGATCTGGAGAAGGTCTGTATGGAGGAGTGGGCCAAAATCCCTGCTGCAGTGTGTGCAAACCTGGTCAAGAACTACAGGAAACGTATGATCTCTGTAATTGCAAACAAAGGTTTCTGTACCAAATATTAAGTTCTGCTTTTCTGATGTATCAAATACTTATGTCATGCAATAAAATGCAAATTAATTACTTAAATCCAGAAAATCACATTGTATGATTTTTTTGTTTTAGATTCAGTCACTCACAGTTGAAGAGTACCTATGATACAAATTACAGACTTCTACATGCTTTGTAAGTGGGAAAACCTGCAAAATCGGCAGTGTATCAAATACTTGTTCTCCCCACTGTACCTACCCCTGTCACACCTACCTAATGTCTTACCTGATGATTGACTTAAAGGACGAATAAAATAAAAGATGATCCTTTAAAATAGACCCAGTCCTACCCCATATCCCAAAGACCAGCCCTACCACAGTATCATCCCAGAACCTGCACCCAGTTCCACTTCAGTCCTACCCCTTCAACCCCATACTCATACCCTACATCCCGGACCTCATAGCCTACATCTCTGTTCTACCTACCACACCCACCTTTCCCACCCCTAACCTGTTGGTAAGCTTCTAACCTATAGCCAGTGAATCCATCATTAGTCTGAATGCTTTGTGCTCTGCTCTGTCTTGGCTAAAAGGTATGCTAATAAACCAGGCCAGGTTATAGGGATTGCCTCAAGCTTACTAAACTAACTTGCTTATAAAACCACATTCCCATATCGCCTCAATGAAGATCGTATGAAGTGGTTCATTCCATGGCGAAACTCCACATTGCAGATGTTTTTCCTTGGCTAACCAGTGTGCAGTTTGATCTACTAGTCAAAGGTGAAATAATTGAGTCACTTAAGCCCTGACGAAGTGAATAGTATGCTTTGTTATACTGTATCTATTGGCAAAAATCGAACCAATAACCAGTGCATCCCCGTTCAGATATGAAAATATGAATATAAGTTGGACAGCACATGTTGGGTGGGGGGGGTTCGTCTTCGGTACCAATGCACTTGACTGATGATTTTATGTAATGCAGCATCAGGTCTTAAAATGACACACCAGTAAAAGTTTGGTTTATTTACGTTTGGTTGAAAAGTGTCTGTTACATTAAATAATGCAGTTTACTGAAATGTTTCAATCAATTTGAGTTGATTGAAACCGACTGAGATATTCTAGCTCTGGTGAGATACATATGAGCGTTTAATATTTTTGCCTCCTGTTTTGTAAAGTGTTTTTTTGTGCAGAATGCTTTGGCCCATCTGGGTTGTGTTCAGGAGGGTGCAACAATGCACTTGTTACAGATAAGTGTTTAGAGCTGAGATGATTCCTTCGTTAATTGACAGAGGATGATCTACACACAATATATTTATCAGAATTTTCCATAATGTTGTGCCCTACTGAATGTGACCCTGGCTTCATTTGAAACCAAATAAAAAAATATCTGCTATTGACTGTAGGACTCCAGGTTTGAATTCTGTCATTACTAAAATAAATGTTTTTCCATCACAGCGGTGGAGAATAACATACTACAATATCCACCTGTAGTAACACCCTTTCAACACCTCTTATTGTATCGAGGAACCATTCTTTGGTTAAATTAACTTTCCTTATTGCTATGTTTACTAGTTCTTGTATGAAACCAAACAAAAAGTGCTTGTGTGAAGAAGCCATTCACTCTACTGTTAAAGGATCTCTTGATTTGTGAAATATTCCATTTCTGATGTGATTTTGAAACATTTAGAAGCACAGTGCACAGCCACACATTTGTTAATCTGACTTGTTTTTTGTAAATTATTCATAATTAATGTGACGCTATTAAATAAAAACAAACTGATGAATGTCTGGATGTTGTCATTGCTGATATGTTCTGACCATCCAGAAAAGTTGCAGAAAGAATCATTTCAGGTATATCTGTCAGTAGACTCCCTTGCCAGTCTAACATAGAAATGTACTGTGTAGATCAGGCATGCCTATCTGAACATTCTTTAATGTTCCCCTGAATGGTCCCAAATAAGACCCTGGTTTATTCATATGGCACATGGAATGAGAGACAGAAAGGTGCATTATTGAATAATCCAAGACTTTACTATGTAAAGGAATGTAATATTAGTACACAAACTGGTGAGATGGAAACATGATTACTTAATGATGCTGATGTCTTCGTAAGGTTTGTCTGTTTTATGGTTGACTTTGACGTTGGACATCCTCTGAACTACCTCCATGCCCTTGGCACTCCTGCCAAACACTGTGTGCTTGTTGTCCAGCCAGGGCTAGAAAGACAAGTAGGGAGAGCCATTAACTTAGGTCTAGATTTATTTTGAACATATTTGTACATAATGCAGAAATATACACTACCGATCAAAAGTTAGATTTTTTAGGTGTGCCTTCTTAAAATGGAATTTGTGGAATTTCTTTCCTTCTTAATGCGTTTGATCCAATCAGTTGTATTGTGACAAAGTAGGGGGGCATACAAAAGACCAAGTCCATATTATGGCAAGAACAGCTCAAATAAGCAAAAAGAAATGACAGTCCATCATTACTTTAAGACATGAAGGTCAGTCAATACAGAACATTTCAAGAACTTTGAAAGTTTCTTCAAGTGCAGTCGCAAAAACCATCAAGTGCTTGGATGAAACTGGCTCTCATGAGGACCACCACAGGAATGGAAGACCCAGAGTTATCTCTGCTGCAGAGGATAAGTTCATTAGAGTTACCAGCCTCAGAAATTTCAGGCCAAACAAATGCTTCACAGAGTTCAAGTAACAGACACATCTCAACATCAACTGTTCAGAGGAGACTGATTGAATTGCTGCAAAGAAACCACTACTAAAGGACACCAAATTTTAGATTTTGCTTTCCAACTGCCACGTCTTTGTGAGACGCGGTGTGGGTGAACGGATGATCTCCGTATGTGTATTTCCGACCGTAATGCATGGAGGAGGATTCTGCAGCGATACGCCATCCCATCTGGTTTGGGATTAGTGGAACTATCATTTGTTTTTCAACAGAACAATGACCCAACACACCTCCAGGCTGTGTAAGGGCTATTTGACCAAGAAGGAGAGTGATGGAGTGCTGCATCAGATGACCTGGCCTCCACAATCATGGAACTCATCCTCAAACTCCTCTCCCCAGATACTCTCCCCCCCCATGCCCGTCCCTGTAGGATCCCCTGTCTGGATCATGAAGCCCTGGGTGGAGAGGAGAGACAACACAGTCAAAACATAGTCCATCACATCCTGTGATTCAGTGCCTACTATAAGTCAAAACAATGAGCAGTGATTAAAATGTCCTACCTTGATGACGCGGTGGAATATGTGGCCATTGAAATAACCATTCCTGCAGTGAACACAGACGTTCTCCACAATTTGGGGACACCTGAGATACATAAAATAGTTCATAAACATAAGTGAAATTGTCCAATAAAATATAGCAAATGCAAAACTGTAGGTTCTGAGGAAAGTTAACAGACAGAACCTTTGGCATTGCAAATGGAAAGGAAGCACTGAGGGAAGTCCTTTAAAACAATAGAGGGTGACCTACTCGACAGGGAAGAGTTTGATGTGGATGTCGCTGTCTGACACCCTCTTGGGCCCCTCGGCCTGGGTAGCAGCCATCACCTCCTCCTTCTCATTGAACACATCTCTATCTGACTGAGGAAATTATAGAATGCGGGTGAAAATATGTCCAAGAAAATGTGTGACTACAAGGGAGCAACAGTAATATACCATTTCTATTTTACAGGGGCTACAATTGCCCTTCAAGGACAAAACAAGTTGACTGAAGTTTCACCATGTAGAAGTGGTTCTTCTTGAATGCAGTGCAGAAGATGGTGGGGTCTGGTGCCTTCATCTCGATGGAGGGAGCTGTGTTGCACACCTTGGCAACCCCCTGGAACAGGCTGAGCTTCATCACACGGATGTTCTCCAGCTTCCCCAGGATACGCACACACCTGAACACACACAGGTGACAAATAAAGACATGTTAGACTGATGCTTTTCTCTCATTTTCACAAGGTTTCATGAATATGCTGTTGGAGGCAGTCCACAACCCTGGTCATGGAGTGAAATTATGTTTCAGTCCAGCATTAAAAACAACTGATTCAACTGATTCAACTAATCAATTTATCATCAAGAGCTTGATAAGTTGACTTAGGGCTGGTTGGGTAGGTTTTGTTTTTGGCAAACTCATACAAGTCTGTGTCAGTCTTATACTCCCAGTCCACATGCCGGGGGAATTTGAAATCGCTGGGGAGGCCGGTCCAATACTCCAGCATTCCAGTCTTGTCTGCAATCGCTGGGGGCCCCCCAGGGAACGGTCCTGTCCCCCTTCCTGTTCACCCTCTACACCTCGGACAGATATAACTCTGAAACATGCCATCTACAGAAGTTCTCGGATGACTCCGCAGTTGTAGGGTGCATCAGGGGTGGGCAGGAGGAGGAGTGCAGGAGCACAATCAGTGACTTTGTGTTGTGGTGTGAGCAGAACCACCTTCAGCTCAACATCAGCAAAACAAAGGAGATGGTGGTGGACTTCAAGGCACAACTGACTGCAATCCCTATACAGGGGATGGATGTGGAAATGGAAATAACTTACGTAGTCATTCACTCAGGAATGCATATTAGTATCATATTAGTATCTTTTCTCATTGCTTTCAGTATATTGAATGTGCAATACATGCAGTTATCTGTAATTAATCCCTGCGCACTAAGGACTGTATTGTAAGGGAATGACTATTATTACCCCAAATTATATCATACACACATTTAGCTATTTAAGTATCTCTTCCTGTCATTTAACTGTACAGTTTATGTAACCATGCAAGTATTCACTTACCTGTAAATATAACTGTATATTTACCTGTACAGCTAATTTAACCATGCAAAATATTCACTTACCTGTTCATTTAACCAGTCTGTCTATTAAGTAAACTATTATTACTCTCGCTCATATCATATGCATTTTTAGCTATTGAAGTATTTCTCTGCCATCGACCTGTATAGTATAGGTAACCATCCAACATCCACCAATGTATAGTGTACATATTCAGCCAACCACCCATACAATGCAATGTCTTTTTATAGCAATTTTGCACTCCAGATATCTTGAATTTCTATACTTTTTCATACTGCCGCTCTATGTATCATGTACCGTGTCTGTCTTTTGTGTATTTTCGTTCTGGCATTTTGCACCTGGCCTATGTTTTGTTGTAGCTGCTTGACAAAGAAATTTCCCCCTCGGGGATCAATAAAGTACCTATCTATCTATCTATCTATCTATCTATCTATCTATCTATCTATCTATCTATCTATCTATCTATCTATCTATCTATCTATCTATCTATCTATCTATCTATCTATCTATCTATCTATCTATCTATCTATCTATCTATCTATCTATCTATCTATCTATCTATCTATCTATCTATCTATCTATCTATCTATCTATCTATCTATCTATCTATCTAAAATGATGACCCTGTATCTGGGGTTGAGGCAGATCTGGGACAGCGGAGAGGAGTGTATCTTGTCGAAGGTATGGAGCTTCTCGTTGCTTCCTTGTCCGTCGTAGACAAAGGTGTATTCCCGGTGTATTTCTCTGAACAGGCCTTCTGCAGCAGCAGAAGAAGCAGAAGAAGAAGAAGATGATAACCACATAAACTCACGTTTGGCTTCTGTCATGGCCGCCAGCATTTCTTTAGGAGCAAGCCAAAAAACTAGGCCAAATTACAGTTTTTCTCCATTGGTTTGGCTCATTTCTTGAAACAGAAATTACATTCTCAAAACAACATGGACAAACGTCCAAACCACTTGGCAATTGTTCACAACAGAATTGAATTTCTCATTCATTTCATCAAATTGCAAATGTCTAAGTACATGTCTCAATGTCTCAGTACATCTTTGCAAATGATTAAGTACAGGTAGCCTACATTTAGCACAACTTCCAAGTGAATAGATCTTGTTGATCTAAACTGATTGTTGATTCTCAGTCTAATGGTTGTTCTCTCCAAAACGTGTCAGCGTCATTTCATTGTATAAGTCATCACATGCACAATAGTCTGTTCAATTGTCAAAATTAGTAAAGAACATAATACCATGAATACCATATATGAATCCCTTGGAACATTTGATATTTATTACAGCAATTAACAGTCAGGTGAAACTAGAACTTGACTAACGCAGGAGGAGTTTCACACATCTCAGATGACCAATCAAACAGTATGTTTAGTTACCTGACAGGTGCTGTCCATGACTGTGAATGCTGCCAAACATGTATGTAAAGAGCTTGACCATGCAGGACCAGTACAAATTCTGAACATGGAGGCACCTGGCCAAGTAAATGAACAACGGCAACTGCCTGCTCGAGGAAGAGGAAGAGGAAGAAGAAGAGGAGGAAGAGTAAGGGTGCGTGGTGGTGGAATAGTGGGAAGAGGCCGAGGAGCACGAAGACACCATGCTGCCCCGGATGAA
The DNA here is from genome assembly GCA_023634145.1 of Thymallus thymallus. Taxonomy (NCBI): domain Eukaryota; kingdom Metazoa; phylum Chordata; class Actinopteri; order Salmoniformes; family Salmonidae; genus Thymallus; species Thymallus thymallus. Next base: position 22,521,967 of record CM042403.1, read on the forward strand.
ATTCGGGCCACAATTATAGACCATGTCATCAACCATGGCCTCACAATGGCGGAGGCAGGTCGCCGAGTGCAGCCTAATGTGCCTCGCTCTACAGTCTCCTCCATCATCCAAACCTTTCACAGGGAAAACAGGTATGCAATGATGGAATTATATGTTGTATAGGACAGGACACTGTGCATAGAGCAAGAAATATATTTATTTACACATTTACCTATACAGTTTACAGTAGTATTCCAGTCACTGTGCAGTGATGCATTAGAATTGTGGTAAAGTTACTGTAAGTAAAACAACAATACAATTACATAAGTAACTCATTCTGTAAGGAATACATAAGGTATACATTACGAATGGAGTGTTGTCCTTTGAATTCTATGTCTAGGATTGGACGACAACCTTGTACGGGTGGCAGAGGAAAACTTCTCAATGAACAACAAGAACAAGAGATCTATAACATGGTGATGGCAAATAATGCCATCACATTGAGACAGATCCGCGCTGCATTCCTACAAGACAATGCCATATTCCAAAATGTCAACTCTATAAGTATCTCCACAATAGACCGGATATTGAAGAAGCATCAGGTGACAATGAAGCAAATTTACAGGGTACCTTTTGAGAGGAACTCTGATAGAGTGAAAGAGCTGCGGTACCAGTATGTACATGTAAGTCAGTTACTGGTTGTCCGTCATTATAACTTTTTTACAATTAAGCAGTGGTTCCCAAACTTTTTTGGCTTCAGTACCCACTTTACCTGATTTGTGTATCCAGGTAATCCAGGTATGAAAGTATTTGATTTATCTGACTTCAACATTTCGCCTAAAAACTGCAGCTTACTGTATGATGCAATTATCATTATAATCCTTATTTTGAAGAATATAACATACAATAAGAAAAAGGGTCAAAGAGCTGTAATTAGTGCCTCCCATGTAAATCTATCTAATACTGTGGGTTTTACTGTAACATTTCAGTAAGTCTAGTCATTGATGATTTTCCCCCTCCCCTTTCTGTCAAATACCCCCTGTAGTACCTCTGCATAGGGGTACATGTACCCCAGGTTTGGAACCACTGGAGTAGTGGCCAGTAGTATATTGAACTTGTGGAGAACATAGAACATTCCTATGTAATTGTCTGTAACTGTAGTGTATGATTCTTCTGTATGACTGATTTGATGTTTTCTTTTTTTACGCTATTGTAGAGAATAATGGCATTGGAAGGAAACGAGACCCCTCACATCCTCGTGTTTGTGGATGAAGCTGGCTTCAACCTGGCCAAGGGCCGAAGACGTGGCCGTAATATTATTGGCCACCGGGCCACGGTGGATGTCCCAGGCCAGCGAGGGGGCAATATAACTATGTGTGCTGCCATATCTGAGAATGGTGTGGCCACTCACATCCCCAGTCTTGGCCCATACAATACACAGAAGCTCCTCATCTTCTTGGACCGCCTTCATTTTGATTTGATCCCTGAAAATGAGAGAGGTCTCGTAGGGCCTCACCTACCACAATATGTCATTGTATGGGACAATGTGAATTTCCACCGTGGCCCACTCATCAGGGCCTGGTTCACTACTCATCCAAGGATGGTCATGGTGTTCCTACCACCTTACTCTCCTTTCCTCAATCCTATTGAGAAGTATTTCTCCGCTTGGAGGTGGAGAGTGTATGAGCAGAGGTCCCTGCTCCATGCAATGGACGCTGCGTGTGAGGATATTACAGGAGATCAGTGTAGGGGATGGTTGCGACATGCACGCCATTTCTTCCCTCGTTGCATCGCAAGGGAGAATATACGCTGTGATGTGGACGAGAATCCGTGGCCAGACAGACAGCAGCGTGTGGATGGCCAGGAGGGTGAGGACGGTGGCCAGGAGAGGGAGGGTGAGGACAGCGACCAGTGAAGAACTGTTAGTTGTGAAACTCCAGCTTTATTTACAGCACTGTAGGCTGCATATAATTTTCATTGTTTTTTGTTTGTGTGTTTATATTACAGTATATTATGCTGTATACATTTTCTTTTTACTCTGATGTATGGAAGTTACTTTATGTGTGTGAATGATAATGGTTACAATTTCCTTGGCCTCTTACCCTAAAATCCTATTTATTTTTTTCAGTTTTATACACAATTGTATTCTGTTAGCTAGACAAAAAACAGTACAGTAACCATTGTCAATGAAGTACTGGGCTAAGACTGAAAGGTGGACATGAGGGATATTTCAATGGTCCTCTGCCATAGTGACAAAACATCTAAACATTTTGACTTGCAGTGCTTGCACAATGCCAAAGGGACGAAGCATTTTGGGGGCACTGACTGTTTAAATGAGAAGGAAATTTAGTTTTGACACATGAGTGAACTGTTTTGGGAGAGGTATGAGCTTTTGCAGGTGAACCATGGTATTGTGCCGAGCCATCCACGTTATTTTGCCAAATAATCTTAGAGTTTTGAGAATGTAATTTCTGTTTCAAGAAATGAGCCAAACCAATGGAGAAAAACTGTAACAGGTGCAGTTCATCTTTAAGGTTAGGGTTTAGCCCTTCTCCGTATGTAGGGGATTCAGTGCTTACATTCGCCCACTGATGACTCCATGCTAAACTACAATTCTGACGCTGTTTTAACGTTTAGAAATGCCAATAATCATCGCTTTCAAACCGGTTTTCGAAACATATGCTGATATATACTGAACAAAAATATAAATCCAACTTGTAAAGCGTTGGTCCCATGTTTCATGAGCTGAAATAAAAGATCCCAGAAATTATCCATACGCACAAAAAGCTTATTTCTCTCAAATGTTGTGCACAAATTTGTTTACATCCCTGTTAGCAAAGATAATCCATCCACCTGGCAGGTGTTGCATATCAAGAAGCTGATTAAACAGCATGCTCATTACACAGGTGCACCTTGTGCTGGGGACAAAAGGCCACTCTAAAATGTGCACGCAACACAATGCCACAGATGTCTCAAGTTGAGAGAGCATGCAATTGGCATGTCCACCAGAACTGTTTCCAGACAACTTAATGTTAATTTCTCTACCTTAAGCCGCTTCCAACGTCGTTTTAGAGAATTTGGCAGTACGGCCAACCGTACCGCATACATGTAAATACGACAGCCCAGAACCTCCACATCCGACTTCTTCACCTGCCAGATCGTCTGACTGATTTCCTTATATGAACTGTACCTCAGTAAAATTTTTGAAATTGTTGCATGTTGCATTTATATTTATATATTCAGACCCCTTGACTTTTTCCACATTTTGTTACCTTACAGAATTAATTAAATAAAAATACTCAGGAATCTACACACAATACCCCATAATGACATTTTTGCAAATGTATAAAATAAAACAAAATAAATTGAGCTCAGATGCATCCTGTTTCCATTGATCATCCTTGAGATGATTCTTCTTCTGATTTGGAAAGGCACACACCTGTCCCACAGTTGACAGTGCATGTCAGAGCAAAAACCAAGCCATGAGGTTGAAAGAATTGTCTGTAGAGCCCAGACAGGTCCCCAAGAACACAGTGACCTCCATCATTCTTAAAATGGAAGTAGTTTGGAACCACCAAGACTCTTCCTAGAGCTGACCGCCTGGCCAAACTGAGCAATCGTGGGATAAGGGCCTTGGTCAGGGAGGTGACCAAGAACCCGATGGTCACTCTGACAGAGCTCTAGAGTTCCTCTGTGGAGATGGAAGACCCTCCAGAAGGACAACCATCTCTGCAGCACTCCACCAATCAAGCCTTTATGGTAGAGTTGCCAGACAGAAGCCACTCCTCTGTAAAAGGCACGCCAGCCTGTTTGGAGTTTGCCAAAAGGCATCTAAGGACTCTCAGACCATGATAAACAAGATTCTCTGGTCTGATGAAACCAAGTCAATCTCTTTGGCCTGAATGCCAAGCGTCACGTCTGGAGGAAACCTGACACCACCCCTACGGTGAAGCATGGTGGTGGCAGAATCATGTGCGTTATAACATCCCTATGCATGTAGTAGTTCCTCTCGTACATGGCTGATGCTGGCAAGTTGTCCAAATACACTCCAACACTGTACAAAAACACAACACAACTATTGTTAAAAGCATGCACAATTTGAGAGCAACACTATATTTACTTTGTTTGAGCAATACGCACTCTGGATATAGCTTGATAGGTGTATAGAAAAGTTAGTGCAGTGCTGGAGGTGTGCTAACATAGCTAGTTAACGTTAGCTAGTGTTTCCATTATATAGCTACATTTTCTCTTCTTGGTCTATGTCGCCTCGCTTGGCATGGGTCCAAGCCATTCCTCCTCATTTTCATCTTCTCTATCACCCTCATTCTCGTCTAGTTTTCGTTTCAGATCTACGCCATTGTTGTCGAATCAAACTCAATAGCTAAATGCCGCCCCCTGCAGCACCGACGTGGAATTAAAGTACATGGCTGTGCACCAACTGTATCTTTCTTGACATTTTTAGTGTGATCTGATACTGTAACCCAATATATGTGATAACTCAGTGACTAAATGAAAGCCACGTTTCCACCACATTGCTTGTATGAACGGATGGAGAGAGGGATACACTTATGCACGTCTTGCCTCCAAAAGCAGGTGCAATTTGCCATTTCATGAATATCATACGACTAAAAACAAGTATTCCTCAATGTCTAATAATTTCTCAATCAGGAAAATATATTTCCCCACCATATTAAACATAATCACGTTCACTTCAAAGAATTCAGACACATACTAAGATTGTTTTATTACATATTTCTACTAAATTAATTACATCAAATCTGGAAGCATTACCACCTTAATACCTTCCTAAAAATGGAAAATACAGAAAAGACCTGCTTACTAAATCTGCCTTTCCCATTCTGGTAACTTGACAGATCAACACTTGGAAAATAAAAAGTTCAGATGGTTCACTAATAAATATGAAAATCTATACTTTCTATCTATATAATACCTTTAAAAATGATTTCCATCCAAACTTTTCAGCATTCATCGAAGTCAAACAAGTAAATGTAAATCTGGGTCCATTTTTTCATATGTAGCAGAGGCTATATTGACCAGCCTTACAGATGGTCCTTGATTCTGTGACACACAAGGGCCAGATATACTCAGTGTCTGCACCTATTACTTTCCATAGGACATAAAACATACAAAAGATAAAATCTAAATTCAAGAAAAATTGATATCTTACACTAAAGTGTGTCTAAATACAATTGTATGTCTTAGATTGATTCTGCAGTAAAATGACAGCTGCAAACACTTAAGTAAATCTGTCCCTAAGTGTTCCATCTTCTCAATCAGTGTCAGAGGATCCACTGGAGCCGTCAGACGAGGAAGGTTCATCTTTCTTCTTCTGCTTCTTCTTCTTGTGACGTTCCTTCTTTTCTTTCTTTTCCTTTTTGCTTTTTTTCTTGTGGCTTTTGTGTTTCTTTCTCCTCTGGCTGTCCTCTTCATCACTCGATGAATAAGACCTACAGAAGATCGGACCATCCAGTTATTAAACATACGATACCACTAGGCATTCTCATAGATACTGGAATTAAAAGACAATGTGACGTACCTCTTTCTTTCAGACTTTCTGTCTTTACTTTTCCTCCTCTTGTGTTTTACTTTCCTGGCATCCTCCCGGGAACCTACAGCAATCAGAACAAACACACAAAACCATTCAGACAAAACACTTGAATAAAAGTGAGAGTAACACAGTTGATGGAAGCCAAGGATTAATAGACAGCTAGCAGGGACTGTATGTTAGAACAGAGTAACACAGCAGAGCCTGTAATAACAGTGACCAGAGCAGTGCTAAGTAGTCTGTTATAAAATAACAACTATTGTCTGTTGTACTGTATTGACCTTTTTTTGTGACCAAACCATTATTTATTTTTCTTGTTGGGGGGGCTACATGCACAACACACATACATATAATGTAATGGTTAGCTTGCATCACAGAACCAAAAAGTAACAATAAATATAGTATGTAAAGAGAAAAAAAAGGGGGGGGGAAATAATTGCCTCCACCCCCTTCCCCCAATCAACATGTCTCCCCCAACCACCCACCTCCTGGAAACCATGTTTTCCACCCCTTCTCATCCCCCCTAGCAACTAGGGTTGCTTGTCAGTAGCCACCCCCAGATAAACCCTTCCCATACCACCCCTTCCCTGTAGGCCCAAAAGCAAAGAAAGATTAAAATTAGGTACATACACTGTACACTGAGTATACAGAACATTAAGAACACCTGCTCTTTCCATGACACAGCTTGACCAGGTGAATCCAGGTGAAAGCTATGATCCCTTATTGATGTAAATTGTTAAATCCACTTCAAAATCAATGTAGATTAAGGGGAGTAGACAGGTTAAAGACTGATTTTTTAATGAGACATGGATTGTGTATGTGGGGGGGGGGCAACTCAATATTAGGAAGGTGTTCTTAATGTTTGGTATACTCTGCTGCATAACTTAATTTCTGAACTTATTTTTCTTGGTTTCTGTATGTATGGATTACTTGGGTTGTTACCAACATCTGGTGAAAATTTCATGTCAATATCACCTTTGGAAATATATTTACTGAGAAAAATGGTGACGTGTTCAATACTTATTTCACCCGCTGTATATATATAGTTAGTTTGGGCTTTATATATTGTTTATTTGTATGTGTTGGGCTGTATTCTCGCTGTCAATAACTCTAATGTTATAACTTCTAAAAGTAACTGGGAGAAAGTGAGGTGAGTGAGGTGATTGCCATCCAAGAGCCAACATCTTTTTTGCAGAAGTGCTGCCTTCCAGCAGTAATTGTCTCTGATTTATTGAGAGATTCAAGGAGCTATCATCGTTAAGTAACAGTGAACAGTTGGGGCCAATTTAATTTAATCGGAAAACCTTTCCTTGGTGTTAAATACAGTCTGAGAACAAACTTAAATGGTAGGTTTGGATTACGGGATGCCAAGGTCCCTTGCCTGGTAATGTGTATGTGTCTTTCAAATCTTGGAATGTTCTCACACCATTACTATACATGATATGGCCAAGGATATGGATTACACATTTGGACCATTGGGGGGGATGCAAAAGACCACCCTCCAGATCACAAGACATTATTTAAGCAGTAAGGCCAGAGGGGTGTGGTATATGGCCAATATACCACAGCTAAGGGCTGTTCTTAGCATGGATACAGCCCTTAGTCATGGTATATTGGCCATATACCACAAACCCCCAAGGTTTCTTATTGCTATTATAAACTGGCTACCAACGTAATTCGAGCAGTAAAAATAAATGCTTTGTGAAACCCATGATATACAGTGGGGAGAACAAGTATTTGATACCCTGCCGATTTTGCAGTTTTTCCTACTTACAAAGCATGTAGAGGTCTGTAAAACAAAAATCCAGAAAATCACGTTGTATGATTTTTTTATAATTAATTTGCATTTTATTGCATGACATAAGTATTTGATCACCTACCAACCAGTAAGAATTCCGGCTCTCACAGACCTGTTAGTTTTTCTTTAAGAAGCCCTCCTGTTCTCCACTCATTACCTGTATTAACTGCACCTGTTTGAACTCGTTACCTGTATAAAAGACACCTGACCACACACTCAATCAAACAGACTCCAACCTCTCCACAATGACCAAGACCAGAGAGCTGTGTAAGGACATCAGGAATAAAATTGTAGACCTGCACAAGGCTGAGATGGGCTACAGGACAATAGGCAAGCAGCTTGGTGAGAAGGCAACAACTGTTGCCGCAATTATTAGAAAATGGAAGAAGTTCAAGATGACGGTCAATCTCCCTCGGTCTGGGGCACCATGCAAGATCTCACCTCGTGTGGCATCAATGATCATGAGGAAGGTGAGGGATCAGCCCAGAACTACACGGCAGGACCTGGTCAATGACCTGAAGAGAGCTGAGATCACAGTCTCAAAGAAAACCATTAGTAACACACTACGCCGTCATGGATTAAAATCCTGCAGCGCACGCAAGGCCCCCCTGCTCAAGCCAGCGCATGTCCAGGCCCGTCTGAAGTTTGCCAATGACCATCTGGATGATCCAGAGGAGGAATGGGAGAAGGTCATGTGGTCTGATGAGACAAAAATAGAGCTTTTTGGTCTAAACTCCACTCGCCATGTTTGGAGGAAGAAGAAGGATGAGTACAACCCCAAGAACACCATCCCAACCGTGAAGCATGGAGGTGGAAACATCATTCTTTGGGGATGCTTTTCTGCAAAGGGGACAGGACGACTGCACCGTATTGAGGGGAGTATTGATGGGGCCATGTATCGCAAGATCTTGGCCAACAACCACCCATCTTCAAGAGCATTGAAGATGGGTCGTGGCTGGGTCTTCCAGCATGACAATGACCCGAAACACACAGCCAGGGCAACTAAGGAGTGGCTCCGTAAGAAGCATCTCAAGGTCCTGGAGTGGCCTAGCCAGTCTCCAGACCTGAACCCAATAGAAAATCTTTGGAGGGAGCTGAAAGTCTGTATTGCCCAGCGACAGCCCCGAAACCTGAAGGATCTGTATGGAGGAGTGGGCCAAAATCCCTGCTGCAGTGTGTGCAAACCTGGTCAAGAACTACAGGAAACGTTTGATCTCTGTAATTGCAAACAAAGGTTTCTGTACCAAATATTAAGTTCTGCTTTTATGATGTATCAAATACTTATGTCATGCAATAAAATGCAAATGAAATACTTAAAAATCATACAATGTGATTTTCTGGATTTTTGTTTTAGATTCCGTCACTCACAGTTGAAGAGTACCTATGATAAAAAGACTTCAACGTGCTTTGTAAGTGGGAAAACCTGCAAAATCGGTAGTGTATCAAATACTTGTTCTCCCCACTGTATGGTCTGATATACCACGGCTGTCAGCCAATCAGCATTCAGGGCTCGAACCACCCAGTTTATAATTACGAGATAATGCCAGAGAAGCCATTGAGGATATATTGGCATGGGTGTTGTTAGGCTCGAGACTTAGTTGAGCCAATATATCCTCCAAAAAACGTCTTCAAGGGCATTATAACTTTTATACAACGGGTTACTAACATATTCAAATAATGATTGACATATTTGAATTAAAAACATTATTTTTATTAATGTATTCATACTATTTCATCTTTCCTCAAGATATAGTCCCATCACAAATCTAAGGTTGCTACCCATGCCGGCTGGTCGTTAGTTCTATCGGTTCGGTTGCAAGAGACGCGACCCAGTCGTTCAGTCTCTGTATCTACGGACGAGACCCAGTTGTTTGTTCTAAATGTTGCATTTCCATACTGGCTGGCAACATTCTTATCCCTTGCTTGCTAGCTAGCCAACTACGCCTAATTTACAGTCACATCAAACAGTGCAGACAGAATAACAACAGTAGTTGCATTTGAATAAGCTGTTTTCTAGTGACATTTATTTGGATACAATGAGCTAATGAGGCGCGATTTCTCCTGGCATATTTTAATCACATTAATGAAATTGCATTCTAGTCTATCAAAATATTTGTCTGCATCAAGAGATAGAACTGCCCAATGAGCTTTGGTTTATGATGAAGCATGTAAGATATGTTATAGACGACGGATCATTTTTTTAACAAACCCGCTTTGGTCCGGATATACCAATTTGGGTATGTTGCGAGACGGGACAACAGAAATTTTGAAAATTGTTTAATATCTGTGTTTTGTAAAGATAGCAGCCGATAATGAGAACATATTATATTCATGTTATCTAATGCCCTTTTAAGTTAATGTAGAGAGATTTGGGCTCCCAGCAAACTGGCTTCCTCAATTGAGAGAAGAGGAGTTCTTTTATCCTTTAAAAATGAATCAATCTGGCTTGGTGTGGATTTACATCAAAGGTGTACAGTTCTTTATAGAAACGGGATATTCTTTGGGTTCTGATAGTAATTCACCTGATTCAGATTCAATAGTTGCAATATCCAGTAATTGATCATTCCTGTGAAGCTTGCTGGCCAGTAGATGACTGGGTCGATTACAGTGGATGGCAAATTCAGACACAAATGCAGTTGTATTGTTTTTAATAACGCCATCTCATAAAAATCACAGGATCCTCGACTGTATTTTGGTTAATAAAGATCAATTCATTCAATTCAGTTTCAAATTCTTCACATAAATTAGGATTTTGTAATAATTAAACATTAAAGCGCATTCTTGTGGCTCTTTTAGGAGATTCTGGAATTTGTATCTGGCAGTAGTAAGCGTGATGATATATTCTCATATGTCGAAATTCTATTTTCTTCATTAAAGAAAATAAAGTTGTAGGTAATAGTACTAAATAGATTCGGGAGAATGTTTTGTGCCTGTTTGAATACAAAGTGTACTCTTGCTTTAGGGTTATGAGCTCGCATGTCCAGAATGGCGCTCCTGTCTGTCCCAATAACCAGTTGGAATATAGTTAATTCTAACAACATGCTGATCAGATTCAAAAAATGTATTACAAGTTTTGACCTTTTGAGTCTTTTCCTCCCCGACCCAGCTTATCATTAGGCAGATCCTCCTGCTCGTCCTCTGTACTCTCCTCGCTGCTTGTACTGCTTACATCTAGGACAATGTCTTTCCGGGGGTCCACACGCACAAAGTTACGGCACTCGAACGTCAGGTGGCCCGCTGATAAAATGACAAGGGTACAAAAGTGAATGAAGAAGGAGAGTCATTTAGAATTAAAGTGTACCTAGCACAGAATGATTATGCCACACTCAGGGGTCAGGGGACAACAAGGAACTGTATTCACAAGGCTTGAATATGTAGAGTTAGACTAGAGACATAATATAAGCAATAAAGATGACTTACGGTAACCACATTTCTTGCACCCAGCTCTGATGTTGTCCTTATTGGGACCTGCAAATGGAGTGAAAAATGTAATCATTGTGAAATGAGACAACTTATTGCTTTGTTGAATCCAGAGCATCCCAAACATACTCAATGGGTAACATGTCTGGTGAGTATACAGGCCATGGAAGAACCGGGACATTCTCAGCTTCCAGGAATTGTGTACATATCCTTGCGACATGGGGCTGTGCATTATCATGATGAAACATGAGGTGATGACGGTGGATGAATGGCACGACAATGGGCCTCAGGACCTAGTCACAGTACCTCTGTGCATTCAAATTGCCATTGATAAAATGCTAATTGTGTTTGTGGTCCGTAGCTTATGCCTGCCCATACCATAACCTCGCCGCCACCATGGGCCACTCTGTTCACAATGTTGACATTGGTAAACAGGTCGCCCACACAATGCCATTCACAGGGTCTGCGGTGGACAGACTACCAATTTCTCTAAAATGGCGGCTTATGGTAGAGAAATTAATATTAAATTATTTGGGAACAGCTTTAGTAGACATTCCTGCAGTCAACATGCTAACTGCGCACTCCCTCAAAACTTGAGACATCTGTGGCATTGTGTTGTGTGACAATGTGTTGTGTGCACATTTTAGAGTGGCCTTTTATTGTCTCCAAAGGTGCACATTTGTAATGGCTAAGGAGAAATGCTCACTAAACATTTGAGAGAAATAAGCTTTTTGAGCGTATGGAAAATTTCTGGGATCTTTTATATCAACTCATGGCAGTTATGGAACAACATTTTACATGTTGCGTTTATATTTTTGTTCAGTGAATATGATTCATATTTAGATAACATAACACAGCTGTTATCAGACGAATGGGGAGACTACAATTCCATACACAGACTATTATCAAAATAACATTAGATAACTATTTAAAACATTGAACACACAATCATACTAGCCAATCGGATCCGAGTTGCTAGGCTAGCTAACCTAGCTAGCAGTCCATACATTCGGCAAAAAAGGCAACTATATAAAATAGTTATATCTAGATACCTCCTATTTCAATTAAAATATTTATACAGAGGTGTTGTGTTGGATCAAACATACCCGGCGCAGCCATTATCACACTTTATTGCAAAAAAAACCTTGCTGCGTTGATAAAATTCTAACCGCTTTCCTGTGGGTCCTCTACAAAACAGTTCCGGTAGAAAACATGAACTGGTTAGTACACTATACCCATGTCTTTCGTAAAATAAAATAAAAAACATTTGGAGCTGATTTGACCGAGTACTTGAAAAAATATATAAAAAAATATTCGCACTTGATATTTTTGACTCTTATTTATTTTTTCATTAACGTTTTCTCGAGGGGGGGGGGGTGATCGCAATGTAACACACGGACCAAACCACACATTTTAGGGGTGTATATGGAAATAATGATAAATTAATGTTTTAACAGATATTTTATAACGATATATTTTCATTCAAATATTTAGTAAGTTCGTTGATATTTGATGTATCACCCTTCAAACAAATATTAGGGAAACTGCTTCCACGCATCGACTTGGCAAATGCCCCTAACCCCCTATTGAGTCGAGGTAAACAAAGCACTCATGTTTTAACAACATGGCGGTTCAGTGATCTGTGCTAGCAATTCCTTTAGATATTAATCTCTAATTTGCAGTCTTTGCGAACTACTTAGTGCTGCATTTTTGAAAAAAATATTGTATTCTACTGCTGAAAAGATACCGACAAAATGAGCAGCATTTACATTCAAGAGCCTCCAACAAATGGAAAGGTGAACGCGAGCGTGCTATTTTTTCTTCACCTTTATTTAACCAGGTAGGCCAGTTGACAACAAGTTCTCATTTACAACTGCGACCTGGTCAAGACAAAGCAAAGCAGTTCGACAAAAACAACAACACATAGTTACACATGGGATAAACAAATGTACAGTCAATAACACAATATAACATATATGTACAATGTGTGCAAATTTAGTAAGATTAGGAAGGTAGGACAATAAATAGGCCATAGTGGCGAAATAATTACAAATTAGCATTAACACTGGAATGATAGCTGTGCAGATGATGATGTGCAAATAGAGATACTGGAGTGTAAATGAGCAAAAAATAATAAATATCGGGATGAGGTAGTAGGGTAGGCTATTTACAGATGGGCTATAAACAGGTGCAGTGATCGGAAAGCTGCTCTGAGAGCTGATGCTTAAAGTTATTGAGGGAGATGGTAGTCTCCAGCTTCAAAGATTTTTGCAATTCGTTCCAGTCATTGGCAGCTGAAAACTGGAAGGAATGGCGGCCAAATGAGGTGTTGGCTTTGGGGATGAAATATACCTGCTGGATCGCAAGCTACGGGTGGGTGTTGCTATGGTGACCAGCGAGCTGAGATAAGGCGGGGATTTACCTAATAAAGACTTATAGATGACCTGGAGCCAGTGGGTTTGGCGACGAATATGTAGTGAGGGCCAGCCAACGAGAGAATACAGGTCGCAGTGGTGGGTAGTATATGGGGCTTTGGTGACAAAACGGATGGCACTGTGATAGACTACATCCAATTTGCTGAGTAGAGTGTTGGAGGCTATTTTGTAAATGAGGATAGTCTGTTTTACGAGGGCATGTTTGGCAGCATGAGTGAAGGAGGCTTTGTTGGGAAATAGGAAGCCGATTCTAGATTTAATTTTGGATTGGAGATGCTTAATGTGAGTCTGGAAGGAGAGTTTACAGTCTAACTGACGCCTAGGTATTTGTAGGTTCTAAGTCAGACCCGTCGAGAGTAGTGATGATAGTCCGGCGGGCGGGTGCGGGCAGCGTTCGATTGAAAAGCATGCATTTAGTTTTACTAGCGTTTAAGAGAAGTTGGAGGCCACGGTAGGAGTGTTGTATGCTTGCCAGGGGTCCTGTAATTTGTTCCCTTGACGAGCATAGTCTGCACGAAGTACAGTAATAGCTCTCAGTCACTGTAGCTAATGTCTTGCACAATAACCTATAATAACAGAAATAATTGCATGCATGCACTATTAGTCCACTCAGTCTCATAAGAGATGCTATAATGGCAATCCAGATGAGGCTGGTGGGAGGAGCTATAGGAGGACAGGCTAATTGTAATGGCTGGAATGGAATTTATGGAACTGTATTGAACACAAGATTAGTATACTCACCATGTGACATTGCACACCCGTTTATTGTAAATGTGTACTGTTCTCTTCCCCAGGCTACTATGATGGAACACCGTTCCATAGAGTGGTGCCGGAGTTCATTGTCCAAGGAGGAGATCCCACGGGATCCGGGATGGGTGGATCTGTGGGCGCCCATTCAAGGTTAACTTTATATGTCTCCGTCACCTTTATATGTCTCCGTCACCTTATTATCTTGCATCATGTTCACCTAAAAAATGTGTAGGCTAGACCTAACCTCAATTTTTCTAAATGTAACTTTTGTCAACTCACCCATTACTATGGTTTCAAACTTCCACTAACAATGAGACAGTGGAGCTGTTTTGCTGTTGGTTCTGTCCCTTGTTCTCAGGATGAGTTCCACTCAGAAGCAGCAGAGGTATTTTTTATTTTATTTTTATTTAACCTTTATTTAACTAGGCAAGTCAGTTAAGAACAAATTCTTATTTACAATGACGGCCTACCAAAACGCAAAAGGCCTCATGCAGGGATGGGGGCTGGGATTAAACATATAAATAATGCTCTTATTCCTTCATGTGGTCTGTTCAATCAACCCACCATGCATCACATTTATAATGTAGTCCATTCCACTTGTTGGAAAAAAACTTTTCTCTGAGTATTCTTCATGCCTTTTCTCCTCTCTCTCATCTTTCTCTCGTATTCAGGGTGTGGATGATAAGGCTGCGGAGGGGGATGCTTATGTTGATGAAGAGGAGTATGACTCTGATGAGAGACAGAAAGTGAGGGAGAGGATCTCTTAGAAGCTGAAGAAGATGAAGGAGGATGAGAAGAAGTGTACAGACCTCAGCGAGGAGGACAGAGGGACGAGGGCCAGCTGCAGGTAGATTACACAAAAATGCCTTTACCACAACATCTCTGATTAGAAACCTGACTAGGTGTCCACCAGGTGGCGGTTGTGTACAAGATAAAGTGATGTCAAATCAGTTGTACAGTAGTTGTAATTCTTTAGACTGGCCAGGGGGATGGGATGTTGCACTGTGTAGACAAGGGAGTTCAGTCTGTCTATGCACTGGAGATAGTACTGCTTTAAAAGCCCCAACTCAATGTCCAGCTAGTTGACAGGTTGGTTCAGTTCACAAGGAAGTCAGTGATAAAAGAGACAGCTCTTTTCGTTCAATCTATTCTAACAAATATAGGTTTTCAAAGGAATCTTGTGATAACCAGTAGGATGCAGTATGACTGAACATACCAAAGGACCTCTTCGTAGAGATAGAGCAGTGTGATTCAGCGGCTTTGAAGTAATGGCCATCATTAATTCTATGGACAGGCTATATCGTAGGCTACATACCAACACTGATAACTCAACAATGACTCCTTACTCCTCGCTCACTACTGTATCTAAGTACAGTCTTAACAAGTGACAAGATAATTACAATGACAAACACCATCTCTGATTGAACACTGACTGTTGTAAAATACAACCATCTGTTGTAGAAGAACACCATCGGCAATGACTTGGCAATGACTTTTGGTGACCTTGAATGAATGAGTCAGAGGGTCGGAGGTACTTATGCTGGGTCATTCCTCACAAAAATAGAACAAACAAGACCATGATTTTTTTGATTTTCACGCAATCTAATCTGTAGAAGGGTCCTTTTGGAGGAAGAATTGTTGACATATATTTGACATTTGTATCTTAAAGCGTAATTGTGGAAAAATGTATTAAGGTTGGAACATTTGTGACATGTTGTCCTTACATCTTGGCTCCTTTTAAAGCTGCAATATGTAACATAGAAATGTGTGTTATAGATCTGAAATTCTCATTGAAAACAAGTCTAAGAAGCAGTGGATCTGTTCAATGTGTGCTATTTCTGTGCTTCCCATTCTTAAGTTTAGTTTTTGCGTCTTTTACTTACGGTTTTGTACACCAGCTGAAAGTACAATGTTTTTGGTTATGGAAACGATATTTCACAGCTTCTTAGATGGTACAATGATTATCTACTGTTAGAATTCTTGCAACCAGGAAATGGCGTAGGTATTTCTGCATAGTGCATCTGTAAGATTCCATAATGTTTAATCTGTAGGTGCTACAAAGAAAACATTGGTGTCATATGAAGCTTTACCACTTGCGCCGTACTATGCATAGTATTTGTATTTCAATAACAATTTTCTTACATTAATTAATTAATATTGAAAAATATAAACACAATGATGATTTGTTCTTAACTGACTTGCCTAGTTAAATAAAGGTTACATATTTTTTATTTATTTTATAAATAAAAATACCTTTAGAGATTTTGAAAAAAGATATTAAATGATCTACTGGCATATCAAAGTTCCAGTGAGGGATTCCTGCTAGTTTTAAAGGTATGGCCCATTTTTATACAGAGAAATTGGCATAGTAGACAATGTAAACAATCACAGCCCTCCTTTTACTTGTATCATGGCACACCCTGAATCACCAGCAGAGGGTGATCATTTTGAATCCATTTTCACATTCACGCTGTTGGTAATGCTTACATATTGGATCGTAACTCTAAAAGTAGCACTGTGGCATTTTGATATGCCTGTAGAGTATGTTATGTTCAACAATATATATAAAACATGGCCAAATCAAAAAGGTTGTATTTTTCTATATTCATAAATGCATGTAAGAAAATTGTTATTGAAATCTAATAATACAGAAAAGCTACAATTAGGTAAGACCAACGTGTCACAAATGTTTCATCTTCAATTAATTATTTCTCAACTATGTCAACAATCCTTCCTCCAAAGGACCATTCTATGGATTACATTTCGTGAAAATCCACAAAATCATGGTCTTTTTTTGTTCTAGTCTCATGAGGAATCACCATGCTAGGGTGTTGATGAGGACTAGAGACACCCTCTCAGCCAAGCAGAACCCCCTTGCTGCTGCTAACACACACTCACACTCACCTCGGGCCACTGGCCCGACATCAATGAACTTGGCCTGTCCACTGCAGCTAGGTCCTGCCAGGTGAAAGAGAAATGCTGGCACCCACACCACATGACTTAGTCTGCTGTAGTAGAGGCAAACCTCCCTCTGCCAACACTGTGTGTGTGTGTGTGTGTGTGTGTGTGTGTGTGTGAGAGAGAGAGAGAACGGGTATGAACATTTTTGTAACCTCAAGTTTGTTGTCCAAAATCAGTTACTGGTGGAGTGTTTTTAAAAGCATGTGACATGTTTGTCTCAATGCCACTGCTGATTACCACACATAACCAGCCTTATCATAAACTGTTATGTAGCAGTGTGTTGTTTTACCTCTCATTAACCCCAATGGGATAAGGACTCTACCCTCCAGCCACTCAGCTGTGTGTGTGTGTGTGTGTGTGTGTGTGTGTGTGTGTGTGTGTGTGTGTGTGTGTGTGTGTGTGTGTGTGTGTGCTCGTGCGTGTGTGCATGTGACTGACAAGTAGGCCGATGCAGAAAGACTAGTATATTAAACACAAGCGTAGATTGTTTGGCTGTAGGCCTCTACCCCAGCACGGTGGTTTGTGTTGGCACAGAGTCAAAGAGAAGGCTAGTAGGTACAGTACAGTGTTGGGCCGGGACAAAAGGAGCATTGTTGTAGAATCTCTCCTCTCCTGTCTGTCTCTCTCTCTCTCTTTCTTTCCCCTATCACTCTGAGATATTGTTTCAGACCACAAGAATGTATTTTTATTGTTTGGCCCGCCATTTCTTTATGCTCAACTGCAGGGGATAAAACTGAACGATGGTCGTGGGTGATATGCAGCAGGTCTCAGGTGACGACGTTAATAATCAAGTCTGAGACGACCTTGAAAATTAGGAATCTCGCGGAGAAATATTTTTCACATCTACACAAAACGTCTTTACCATATTGCCAGGCAATTGTTTCCCGTAGTTGCCAAGCGACCAGACAACATTCCATTTTCCTCAGCATCAAGTGACGTAATCAGTATGAGGTGTGCGTGTTTTCACGAGAGATCTCAAATCATAATGTATATTTACTATGACAGGATTGGAATTGAAGAGGGAACTGTAATTTGGTCCTGGCCATGAAAGGAGAGAGTAATACACCTGGAAATCTCTCTAGATAGAAATACTGGTGGGGTGCAGACAGTTTTTACAACACAGGTATATACTTACCACATCATTATCCATTATTGTATATCGACCCCATGAAACAGCTATATATAGCTATATATCAATCCCTCTCACCTCCACAGCATTCACCAGAGAGAGATCTGAGCTCAACACCTCGTCACCATTCCTATTGATTAAATCCGGTCTCTATATGAAGTGCCTGGGGCCTCTTTGCGGGAGTTCATTTAAAAAAAAATATTGAAGTGAGTTCCATAAGCAGTGCATGTGGTAGCCGACTAGCCGCCACTTTTGTTAAACCCGACGGGGCATGACTGGGGATGCAAAACGATTCCATATGGCTCTGGGACACAGCCTTAGTTGACTGGCTCTGCCAACAAGACCCAGGCTCTCTTGCGCTCTCTCTTTCTCTCTCAGGCATACACTCACTCTGCCTTTCTGTGTCTCTATTTACACTGAGTCTACCAAACATTAGGAACACCTTCCTAATATTGAGTTGCACCCCCCCATTTTGTCCTCAGAATAGCCTCATTTCATCAGGGTATGGACTCTACAAGGTGTTGAAAGCATTCCACAGGGATGCTGGCCCATGTTGACTCTAATGCTTCCCACAATTGTGTCAAATTGGCTGGATGTTCTTTGGGTGGAGCACCATTCTTGATACACACGGGAAACTGTTGAGTGTGAAGAACCCAGCAGCGTTGTTGCAGTTCTCGACACAAACCGGTTTCAGTCTTTAACCTGCCTCCTCCACTTCATCTTCAAGTTACATCAATAAGGAATCATAGCTTTCACCTGGTCTGTCTATGTCATGGAAAGAGCAGTGTTTTGTTTACTCAGTGTATATCTCTTTGTCTATCTAGCTCTCCCCATCTTTCCCCTTTTCTCACTACCTGGTCATTCTAGAGAGATTAGCCCTGAATTCAACCCTGAATCAGGAAGAAACTCATGCACTTGCTCAACTCATGTCAGGCCCAACGTCTAACTTGTTTCTATGTACGCTATGTTGCTAGTGAATAACCATGACCAGTCTTTTTCCAATCTTAATCATGTTTTAACTGAGAAGTATCTTGGTTTGGGGCTTTAAGGTATAGGCCTGTGAGTCAGTCCAGGGGGTGGTCTCTCTCTGTGTGTGAAGAAAAGTCTGTAATGACTGTTGATCTTTAACCCAGGAGCTGATTGAGATGTGGCCTTTTCCTGACTGACTGACTGTAAGGGGGTCACCAAGATGACCCAGTAGCTCTCCTGGAGGAGGGTTGGCCAGAACGTTGTTGTTTCAGGAGACATTCCTACAGCAGACAATGGAACTCGCACTTAACTGGGACACCAGGCACCAATTATCTAAGCCCAAGTGGCCTTACCCTCGACACCAAACACACACACACACACACACACACACACACACACACACGTACACACAAACACGCACACCAGTGACACGGTGTAGCTAATTGGCTGCACCTGTCTGTTGTGATTGGTTATAACCCAGGGGTCTCTCAGAGAAAGGTAATGGGGATCAGGAAGCACTGGACTCTGTTCTCTAGTGGAGAACCGCTGTAGATAATCCAGTTCCTGGCAGCAGGGCCTTGTGTGTTTTGGAACTGCCAGGTCTACACATCTCTGCTGGCCCGACTTTGCATGTCTATCCAGCACTGGGCGCTCTCGCTGACTCTCCATCTTCGTCTTTCTCTCGCTCTCTGTCTTTCTCTTGCTTTCTCCATCTTTCTCTCTCTGTCTCGCTCTTCCATCTCTCTCTCTCTCTCTCTCTCTCTCTCTCTCTCTCTCTCTCTCTCTCTCTCTCTCTCTCTCTCTCTCTCTCTCTCTCTCTCGGGAAACAGATCTGTGTGTTTAGGACTCTTTATGTGTTTGATGGACTGAATAGAATGAATTTAGCCTACTTGGTAGGAGAGAGATACACACATTGCTTCTCTCCTTCTCTGCACAGTCATGCAGATTCCTGTCTGTGTGGCTGCTGGTGCTGTGGTCAGATTCCTCCTCTCCGTCTCACCGTCCTGCTTGGCTGTGAACCAAGCCATGAAGCGGCAAGGGGAACTGTCCCTCCCTACTTTCAGGCTATGCTCAAACCCTACACCCCAACCCGAGCACTCCATTCTGCCACCTCTTGCCTCTTGGCCATCCTGCCCTCTGTCCTGGCACCTCAATGGTGGAAGCGTCTAAAGCCCTACCTCTTCAAAGATGATATGTTTTAAATAAGACGACTGTGATATGTGATTGCCTCACCTAGCTATCTTAAGATGAATGCACTAACTGTAAGTCACTCTGGATAAGAGTGTCTGCTAAATGACTGAATGTAAAATGTAAACGTTTAGATGTGTAATCCCACTCTTTGTCATCCCAATCTCTATGGTATAGCTGAGGCCTGGTTTAGACTGCTGCTCTAAGGGAGTGGAATCTCTCTCTCTCTCTCTCTCTCTCTCTCTCTCTCTCTCTCTCTCTCTCTCTCTCTCTCTCTCTCTCTCCCACCCTACTCTCTCTCTGTCTGTCTGTCTGAGCTGAGCGTTCCTCCTGGGCGCTGGGGGGGTTAAAGAGAGAGAGCGGCTGACTGGGCCGTAGCCAGTCACTTTGTGTGCTTTCTTTATGAAAAGTAAATCATCCACAGCACCCTGGGTTTCGCTTATTTGAATTGTCTGAATGAGCGACAATCGCTGGCAACCCCTGAGAGTCCGAAAGCCGCCTGGCCCAGCAGAGAGGAATGACGAAGACCTGTTCCTACTTCACTCTGCTCAGAAAAGAGGAGACGAGAGGGAGGACATTTAATGTAGATAGGCTAGTCCTAGACATGCATCTGTCTGACCAGATTTGATTTCCTCGATCACTCCTCCAGCTCTTTTTTTTCTCTCTCTCGCTCTTACTCTCTCTTCCCCCCCCCCCCCCCTCCTTACAGTGTTGTGGGATGACAGTCTCAGTCCTTCCCTGCTGGCAGGTGGAGAGGTGCTGCTGAATGGCTGGCATTGTGCTCTGGTTAAGATGGAGGGATGAAGGAGGTGGAGTGGAGGAGAGGATGGATGGATGTCTCTTGACTCACACCCCCCCCCCACCCGGATGATGGATCTGAAGGAGGGAGGGAGTCAGAGAGAGAGGGCACACTCTGGCATCTCGTCAAAGCCTGGTCTCATTAACACGCTCTGTGTGTGAGAGAGTGGGAGAGAGAGGCTGGGCTGGGATGGTCCTGCTAACAGAAGGCCACTGTATTCACTACTGTGTTATTCAATGTACTGTTATTCTTCATCTGGCTGAATGAATACCCACTGAGACCTCACCTTGGGCTGGCTGAAACTAGCGCTCACCGTTTCTGCTATTTTTAACTGTACGGCTCCACTCAGGCTCATTCTCAATTTTTACTAGGTCATTTTGGGAGGCCGTTTGTGACAATTTGCCACTTATTGAAATATGATTTTGCTTATTTACTCCGGCTATATATGCTTTTATATATATATAGCCTATATACAGGTAACTGCCAAACAGGGCCGTAACCAGGGTCTGAGTTTTAGTGAGGTTTGATGGGAGCCTCACATTGGTAGCATTCTACACATTAACTCAAATCGTACAGAGGGATCTGTTCGCAGAAAAGGTATTTTATTTACCCCCTAAGGTCGATGTCCATGCCCCCGCTGACATTAATTAGCATAATAAAATAAATCCCCATACAAATATTTTTTTGTATTGCATGCGCCTCTGTCGCGCATCTGTGGTGAAAGGTGACAGAGCTAGAGCGGTGTCAGACCATGAGACATCCCGAAATCGCTCTTCTCACAAAATCGTCTGTAGCGTCCGAACGGTTTGGCCTCCCAACTATTATGACTCTATGGATAGATGAGACTCCCACGAAGACGATGGTGTTCTCCGTTTTGCTTTACGAACCCCACAAGAGTCTTAGAACTTCCAAATCAAATATCAAAATTAACCTTGATATGACCTTCTTAAAGCAATTCCATATAGCTTAGTAGAACCCTCCCTCGGCTTAGACAGGGCTTAGACTCTAATTTAACAAAAGGTAAACAAATAAGTTTGCTTTGCATAACTTTTTTGTTGTTGTAGTTTTTTTAAAACACATTTCCTGCGTTTCTACACATTTTGCCATTGATTGGGGAGTAATATTTGCTGTTTTAAAAGCTAATTTACTGCAATTCTACACATTTTGCCATGACTTAGGGCATGTTAATATGATATCTGAGTGAGAGTAACAAACAAAATCAATGGGGGCCCCCTGGAGGAAAGGGCCCCTGGGCACGTGCCCTGAGTGCTGGTCGGTAATTTGGCCTTGATTACAAGTTTAGATAGCTGGCTAGACTCATTTTAACAATCTAAAAAATCTTAACTGACATGGGCTAATTAGGTGAATGTCAATAAGTGACATATAACAAACTGCTGATGCACAACTAAAATTACCTACTATTCAACAGTAAGTTGACATGACCGAGGTCCGGACCTTGATGTCCTCATATGTAGCCACGGCCCTGCTGCCAAAATAAAGCAAACACCAACATAACATGACTTAATAGGGCGTTGGGCCACCACGGGCTACCAGAACAGCTTCAATGCACCTTGCGGAGGCAGCAGCAGAGTTAATTGTCAAAGAAAAAATTTAGGAGAGAGGAAACCCCAACTTAATTAGGTCTATGATCAATAGCCTAATTGTTAAATGTGCCTGGCTTTATAAATCATCAATATATCTACAGAAATAAGACATCCTGCTTCTGTTGCCTGTTTGAGTGTTCGGTAACAGAACTTTTCAGTCAGAAATGGCTGTAATTATCTTCCAGCTGCAGCAACACGGACAGAGTGATCAACACTGATGTTCTGTGGTTGTCACTGCAGCAGGGAGGAGAGAGAGAGACAACGTGTTCTAGTCACACAGTCTGAGCCCGGCCCGGTACAATCAAATAAATTGCGGTCAGACTACCTCTAGTCATTTTGTGTCTTAATTATTTCATCGAACATTGCGCTTAAAGCATCAGACAAACTCAGTGCATGTCGTTAATTTGATTAAAACGCATAGGATGTGTCTATATATAAAAAAAAAATACAAGTTTTAACATTTCTACCAATCTCTCGACCCACAATACTGTCATTCCTACAGACAGTCGGATGGGGGCAGAGTAGTTAGTTTACCTGTGTGCTGCTGATAGAAACAAAATAATCTCCAGTGTCAGTGTATCAGTGTGTTGCAGTGTTGGAGGGCTTTGTGTGGAATGTGCTGAGCCCCCAGGAGTGAATGAACAGGTGTTGCTGGCTGGCTCTCTTCCCTCCACTCGTTCCCAGCCTCTCTGGCCCCTCTCCTTTATTGGCACGAGGGTCTGCCTGCGGCACCATTGTTTGGCAGTTGCCTTGGAGATGTCTCTCTTGTTTTGCAAATTGCAGCGTGTCAAGGCAAGCAGAAAATTATCACTCAGTCAGAAGTGTGTGTGCCCCCCCCCCCCCTTCCAGTAGAATATATAGCCTATGGTCTGTCTTCATACATTTGAAACTCCATAGATCTTTGTTCTGATAAATCAAAGCTTGTGTAGTTACCGTATCAACAGCTTGCAGGCCAAGAGTTGTTTTGCCCAGTTAAGAAGACGGCCATCAAGGCAAACATACTATTCATTAGTCTCCTGATCCCCATATTTAAGATGGACTGGAGTTCCTTCATCTTGAGCTAATGTGATCTGACCTTACCCAGTGCCTTAGCTACACATGTTTACATACAGTATTTTACCTTACCTAACACTTCAGCTTTGACTTTACCTTAATTAAGGTAAATCCACTCAGCCCAGCTCCCCAAAACAAGCTCTGAGACACCGGGAGACACAGAGAGATGGATGTGAGACACACTGACGGGGTACTGGGCAGGTGACAGTCTTCAAAGGCCTCCAGCAGAGTTCCAGGCTGCTCCTGTCTGCCACCTCCGCTCTGAGGACCCGCTCTGGAACCAGCTCTGACAGTCTCTCTGCTGGATAGAGAGGGGAAACATACCAACAACCCCATGCCTAGCTGTGTCTGAGGCTCACAGACCTCAAATACCTCCTATACCTGAGCCCCAAGAGAGGAAAAACATACCAACACCATGCCTGGCTGGCTGTGTGTCTGAGGCTCACATACGTACATCATAGAACTCCCACACCTAAGCCCCTAAAGAGGAAAAATAACATTGAACAAACCAACACCATGTCTAGCTGTGTCTGGGCCACACATACTATACCTTATAGGCCTCCTATACCTGAGTCCCTACTTAGAGACAGCAGGGAGCCCAACATGGAAGAGACACGACGGGATCTAGTCAACCACAATAATACATTTTACGGATACATTTTGTCTTCAACATATCATACATCGCTAAGTTTGATCCCCCCCCCCCCTTTGAGAGATTCTAAGGAGCAATGGAGGGTTGAAGGAGAGCTTGGGAAGTACAAAATGACGAATAGAAGGTGGGGAGAGAGAGTAAAAAAAGCTGTCGTTCAGAGAAACAAAGGCAGCCATTGTTTGGAGAGATGCTTCCTGGACGTGTTTCTGAGCTGGAGCCCAGCCAGGCTGAAGCTTACCTGTGTTACCTACCCGTGTTACCTGTGCTCTGCAAAGGGACCCAAACAGAGCTGTCAGGCTTTGTATAAATATTATTATCTCCCAACATCAGATAACTGGTCTGGACTTGGCAGCCTCTGCCACAGTCAGTCATGTTAAAGGGAACAGTATGTGGAGGATTGTTGGCACAGGGAGCAGACTTCCTCTCCTTTCCTCTCCCTCTCCTAGCTGGGGCTTTGGGCAGCCAGCCAGCAGAGACCTCAGCTCACACCCAGGATGTCTGGACCTGGGTCTGGACCTGCCTTGGCCTCAATGGCCTGACTTTATCACTGTTTGAGGTCTCCTCATTCAGGGTCAGCAAGGCTGGACAGTCACACTTGAATATTTGCAGTGTATATGAATGTGCATTCGGGCTGTAGCATACTATTTTGGCAGGTAGCCTAGCGGTTAGAGCGTTGGGCCAGTAACCGAAAGGTCACTGGTTCGAATACGGAGCCAACAAGGTGAAAAACCTCCCGATATGTCCTTGAGCAAGGCATTTAACCCTAATTTGCTCCAGGGGCTGATAATAGGTCGTCATTGTAAATAAGAATTTGTTCTTAACGGACTTGCCTAGTTAAATAATGGTTAAATAAATACAATTTAAAAAATACTTTGTTTATAGAGCCACTACTTACCACTGCTTATGTCTTAAAGTCTTTTCCTCTCTGTATGAGGTCTGAGTATATTTGGCTACTGTATCTTGGCATTGGTAAGTGTCATTTCAGTTTTGTAGCCTATTTGAGTCCATCTGAAGATAACACCCCTTGGTTTTGTATTACTGTAATTGCAGTCTATATAAATAAATGTAGGAAGCAAGTTATGATAAAGGAAGCGACTCAAATAAATTATCATTTGCAAAGGGTATGAATATAGCCAGCCAGCCAGCCACATTTTAAAAACCAACCGAAGACATGCCTTTTTAACTGGGAACAAATTGGAGGCAGTTTGGGGCCAGTTTCCCCATCTCAAGCACTTCATCGAGTTCATTTGGTCCACAGCCGCAGTACGGATCAGTAACGTTACTCATAGAGATATGGACCTTTCTTTGCAGGGGTTTTATGGGGCTGTGTTGTACCCACTCAACCACAACATCCCTTCTACTGGTGCCAGAACCCTGGCCTGCCTGGAAGGCCGCGTGAACACTATTTCTAATAAGGCGCCACTCGATTTATTGGAGCTCGTTTTTAGTGTACATATTTCAACCCTCAAACTGTATAGAAGCGCTGCCTATGATCATTGTGTGTTTTATGTCAATTTTACGACGGCTCAGTGCTCTCACACACACACACTCCACATGCTAATTGTATTGTGAGAAGCTAAGTTGGAACAATAAGTGTTTGTTTGTCAAGACCCAGAACAGTGGACCGCTGTAGAAAGTTCTGGATAAATAAATTATAATTTAAGCTATGACATTAGACCACGTCATTGAAAAGTCAAATGCACCTGGATTCTCCGATCACAGTAGCATTTTCTCTCTTCAGTCAGTCTGATTTGCTGTAGAGACATCTGTAGTAATTCAGATTACTTTCGTTTTTTCTGTACATTTTGATGCTGCCACCGGCGATATACCTGATTTGATCTGTGCTTTACCTGACTGTTAACTCCTCCGCTCCCTTTACAGCGACGAGCTTCGTCAAGAGGCTCGCCAGTTGAAGAAGGAGCTACTGGCCATCAAAAAGAGTAGAGAAGACATCGCCAGTCCTCCAAAGAAAGAGGAAGAATACGAGGGTATGTTCACTACATCAATTACTGTTTTAAATACCTTGTAGTTGCCACTTTATAAAGGGGTTGTAAACGGTTTATAAAAAGGTTTTATACTTTATAGACTGTTAAAGTACTTATACACTGCCTTTGGAAAGTATTCAGACCCCTTGACTTTTTCCATGTTACGTTACAGCCTTATTCTAAAATTGATTAAATAAATGTTTTTCCTTAGCAATTTACACACAATACCCCATAATGACGAAGCGAAAACATGTTTTTAGAATTTTGGCAAGTTTATTACAAATAAAAAAACAGAAATACCTTATTTTCATAAGTATTCAGACCCTTTGCTATGAGACTCTAAATTGAGCTCAGGTGCATCCTGTTTCCATTGCTCATCCTTCTGATTTTTCTACAACTTGATTGGAGTCCACCTGTGGTAAATTCTATTGATTGGACATGATTTGGAAAGAAACACACCTGTCTGTATAAGGTCCCACAGTTGGCAATGCATGTCAGAGCAAAAACAAAGCCATGAGGTCGAAGGAATTGTCCGTAAAGCTCAGAGACAGGAAAAAAACACAGTGGCCTCCATCATTCTTAAATGTTAGATGTTTGGAACCACCAAGACTCTTCCTAGATCTGGCTGCCCGGCCAAACTGAGCAATCAGGGGAGAAGGGCCTTGGTTAGGGAGGTGACCAAGAACCTGATGGTCACTCTGACAGAACTCTAGAGATCCTCTGAGGAGACGGAAGAACCTTCCAGAAGGACAACCATCTCTGCTGCACTCCAACATTTAGGCCTTTATGGTAGAGTGGCCAGACGGAAGCCATTCCTCAGTAAAAGACACGACAGCCTGGTCTGATGAAACCAAGATTGAACTCTTAGGCCTGAATGCCAAGCGTCACGTCTGGAGGGAACCTGGCACCATCCCTACGGTGAAGCATGGTGGTGGCAGCATCATGCTGTGAGGATGTTTTTCAGCGGCAGGGACCGGGAGACTAGTCAGGATCGAAGCAAAGATGAACGGAGCAAAGTACAGAGAGATCCTTGATGAAAACCTGCTCCAGAGCACTTAGTACCTCAGATTGGGGCGAAGGTTCACCTTCCAACAGGACAACGACCCTAAGCACACAGCCAAGACAACGCAGGAGTGTATTCTCGACAAGTCTCTGAATGTCCTTGAGTGGCCCAGCCAGAGCCCGGACTTGAACCTAATTGAACATCTCTGGAGAGACCTGAAAATAGCTGTGCAGCAACGCTCCCCATCTAACCTGACAGAGCTTAAGAGGATCCGCAGAGAAGAATGGGAGAAACTCCCCATATACAGGTGTGCCAAGTTTGTAGCTTCATACCCAAGAGGACTCAATGCTGTAATCGCTGCCAAAGGTGCATCAACAAAGTTCTGAGTAAAGTAATATTTCTGTTTTTATTTTTAATAAATTAGCCAAAATGTCTAGAAACCTGTTTTGCTTTGTCATTGTGGGGTATTGTGTGTAGATTGATGAGGAACATAAAACAATTGTTTCTTTTAAATCAATTTTAGAATAAGGCTGTAACGTAACAAAATGTGGAAAAAGTCAAGGGGTCTGAATACTTTCCGAATGCACCGTAGACCCTTTATACTCTTTTATATATATTCCTATATATTTCTCTCTCTGTTGATCCTTTCTGTGTTAGATCACAATCTCCATGAGGTACAGTAGGTCTTCTCTGGGCCACATTCTCCTATAATGGCTACCCATCTAGCCAGACAGTCCTCTTGTCTCTGACAATTAAGGCAGACATCAACGTCTAGTTTCTTCTACCCAAGGCTCTGTTTTTTTTGTGTGAAAAATAGCAGAAATTGCTTGAGCAACAAATTGCTGAGTTGCCTACCCCGTTGGTTGAAAACCAAAGCCCTTGCTGTAGGTTGGTCTCCAGCTTTGCCCAAAGTGACAAGGCAACTAAGTGGTTGTTTTTTCCCCCATTACCACATAGGCCTGCAGCCTCACATAATACCGCTGAGTGTTTGTTGGTACACCCGGCGATGATGAAACATATTTTTGGACAATCATGAAAACCACATTGGCTCAGAGTTAAGTATGACTGAGAAGCTCCAGATTGTGTGCACTTTGTTTTTGCAACAAACCAATGGTCCATGGGGTCTTGTGGTGGCATAAATGTCAAATGAACAGGAGGGTCACCGCAAGGCTCTTTTAAGTTCATGAGATGTTGAGATGCTCTCATCATCTTCTAGACACCGTTTGTCTTTTTTCCCGACACTGCCTCTTACTCAGTGCTTTCCACATGGTGGGTACCAGACTCAGAACCCATTATTAGGTCTCAACTGAGACTGGATCCCAGCTAGAAACATTTCTGTTTAGGCCTACTTAGCAGGTCACAAGGAAACACCACATCTACGTCAGTGTAGATGTGGTTATCCAGCCGCATGCTGTAGCCGGGGTTAACCAGGAGGCCTTTATGTGTGTCTCTGGCAGGGCAGCAGCCTTTTTGAAACTTTTCATCTCATTACATGGATGTGTTGGATGTGAGGCTTCATTCAGTAGGATGGAATGTGTAGAACAGAAGTCACGGGCCAGTGGACTCTGCAGGGGGCCAGATGTCTGCTTAAACACGAAATCCTGAGACTCAGCTTAGGGTGAGGAATGCACTGTTGTGTGGTGTGGTGGGTTAGATACTGGAGGACGTTGTTTTATCTCATTCTTATCATTCTGGATGGATGGTGACTTTGCGTTTAAAACAGTGGAACAGCTACTGCTACACAGCTCAGTGAGTTGTTTACATATGTGATGGAAAGACAAGTGTAGGGCGTGATATGCAACTGAAATTTTGCAGGTTGGGAGAGGCTTGGCTTGAAGTGCTGGGAATCTTGTTATGACATGCATTATCTGGATTAGGCCCACAGAATTATACCTACGGAGGAGCTGCTTCTATGGAGGAACTTTGAATGTCTTTGAATTTCAGAGTTGGCTAACGTTGGACCAGAGCTAGCTAGCAGGCTAGCTAACAAGCTTGTATGTGCATAGCGGCACCAGATTTAATAACATGTGAAATGTGATAACTATAGTATCCCTAACTAGCGTTGAAAAAGGTAATCCATTTTTCCCTCCCTATATTCTGAATCAAACTTGTAACATTAGTAGGCTACAGCTGTGCTTCAGAGTGGGAGGGGCAGGTAGCCTACACGCGCGCACACACACTGGCAAAGATTTTCAGCTAATTGACAGAGGGAGGACAGAAGAAGTTTCTGATTGACAGAGGGAGGACTTTGCATAGGCGCTTTGTTGCGTTTTTTGTGGGACTGGAAAAAAATGGCCAGAACATAAAATAACGTTATTAACCGGTTCCCATGCCTTTAAAATAACGGGTATTTTCTGGAACACTATAGATCACTTTCGTTCCCTGTTCTGATTTCGTTCCTTGAACAATTACGTTATTGGTTCTGTTGGTTCTGTACCCTGTACCGGTTCCAACCCCTGGCCCTATATAGTTTACTGACTATATAGTTTACTGACTACTTTTGATCAAAACTAGTGCACTATATAGGGCATAGGTTGCCATTTCGGTTACAGATTTTGTCTTCACTTTAACTTTGCCGTTACTAAAAAAACAAAATCACTGTGACCCAGAAAAGGTCAGTGAGTCTTGTTTTATTAATAAAACCTGCTCTCTCTCTAAAGCTGCCTGGTCAGGCAGGTTTCTGCCCTACTTTCTTTACGATTAGTTTGGGCTTAGGGAAACCTTTTGACCTTCAAATAGCTTTGAATGGAAAGGCTGTTGTATGTCACTGTGCTCACATTGAATGCCCCGATGGGGCCAAAGATCTGACCCCTCAGCCTGACCTCTGAGCAGCGGTCAACTCCAAAGAAGCCCAGATGCAGCTGTGGTGGGTTTGTCTGTAGTCTCTAGAGAAAGTGAATTTAGTGGGTAAACTTGCTGACTTTGTGTTTTTGTATCATCATTACCTCACCAGTATGCTATTAAGACAAAGAGACATCACTTCCAAAACATATGTACATGGCCGTGCACTTCAATACACTCAACATTCCTCACATTCTTGTGGCAAATAAAATGGGTATTGTTCTTTTACACTTTTAATAGAGAGAGGACGTTTGGACAGGACCATTAGACCCATAGACGTTTTGAATTTCTGACTGTTAGCAGAAGACTGTTGTGTTTGCAAAGCCGTTTGCCCTCCAAAATGTTTTCTGAGCGGCTTTTGGTGAATTAAAGTGTGACAGAATGGTTTGGGGAAGAAAAAAAAATACAAATCTAGATTGTTTTCTTAGCTTGCCAAACACACTATTGATAAATGCACACAAGAAGACTGAAGTGCTCTAGATTCCTCTTTGTCCTATTTTTTATGAGAATGAAATTGCAGTGGATGGAATTCTGGTCCTGCTTGTGCACATGTTGTGCTTGGATGGAGTCCTCCCCGGTTGCGTCCCAAATGGCACCCTATGTAGTGCGCTACTTTCACCAGAGTCCATAGGGCTCTGGTCAAAAGCAGTGCACTATGTAGGGAATAGGGTGCCATTGGGACACACACCCAGCTGCTGCTTGGCCAAGACAGGTCATGGACCGTTTGGAGGAGGCATGTTCACCATGTACTCCGCAATCTCCAACGAAATACCAGGAAAAAACAAGAAAAGGGAGCTCCATCATATCTATCTGGGACAGTTGGGCTAATGTTAGTAGCAGACGAAAGCCTGAAGTTTAATCACTGAGTCTGTAATTAAAAATGTCAATTTTTTTTACTGAAATGCCTTGCCTATTTCGAGCTATAAGATACCCATTTGAACTTATCACCTCAAATCACAGTCATTTATAATGGAAAATATTGTATATTAAATTAGTTGTTAACACAATGTATTTGAAATGAGCTAAAAACCTATTGCCATGTTTTATTTTATTTAACCTTTATTTAACTAGGCAAGTCAGTTAAGAACATATTCTTATTTACAATGACGGCCTACCCCGGCCAAACCCTGACGACGCTGGGCCAATTGTACGCCGCCCTATGGGACTCCCAATCACGGCCGGATTGTGATACAGCCTGGAATCGAACGCCTCTAGCACTGAGATGCAGTACCTTAGACTGCTGCGCCACTCGGGAGCCCTAATGTATGGCATTGTCCTAAGTATGAGTGGAAGCTGATCTGATCCCAGCCACTAATCCTACAAACAATAATGAGTCAACTAAAGTTGTCAGGACGTTGTGTCATGAGCCCATGGAGGTTTTGTCTAGTTCCTGGTTGGTTCCGAGGACGTTTTTAGCACGTTCTTGTCAGGGTCCCCTGAATATTCTTGGGACATTGTGTCATGGACCCCTGGAGGTTTTGTCTAGTTTCCGGTTTGTCCCGGGGACGTCCCCTAGGACGTTTTTAGGACTTTCCTGGGACGTTATCATGGTCCCCTGGAGGTTTTTGTCTAGTTTCTCCCGGGATGTCAGATGATGGTCGCAAAGAAACGTTCTCCCCCAAAAAACACACAAACTGTGTTTTTAACATAGTGTTTTCAACTTACATATTAGACACACATGATTACATGGTGTATGTTTATTCATATAGTAATTATTATTTAACATGTCCTCACATGAGATTTGAATTCACAACCTCTTGGTTTACTGGATTCCGATCTTCATGCTATGCCACCATGTCTATCAATGACTGGTTTCACCTGTAGGGCTATTCCTACACTTTGTACTTCAAAGTAAATCTCAGCTCTGTTAAAAATACACTGAAGAAAAATGTATTATTCAGGAGTAACATTAAAACTGGATAATATGCCCCACCAACATTAGACAACTATACTGAAAACCCAAACTCAAATTGCTGAAATATGTAAATGAGAGAATAGTCAGAATAACTAATAACTAACTAAAATAGCAGTGCAAATGGCACTCTTTTGCTAAGTGCATTGATGGATTATAGGTAATGAATGTGTAGGGGACTTCTGAAATTCTACAGACTTTGTGGCACAACAGAAAGATCAGCATACCCCCAAAAATCCAGAGGTTGTGAGTTCAAATCCCAGTTGTGGTCATATTGAAAAGACAGTACTAATGTCAAATGTAATCATATTGTCATTGATTAAAGATCTTTACACTGTTTTAGCTGAAAAGCGTACCATGACACAACATCCTAAGAGCGTGCTAAAAACGTAGTCGGGGACGTCCCCGGGACAAACCGGGATCTACACAGAACCTCCAGGGGACCATGACACAACGTCCCAAGAACATTCAGGGGACCTTCATGGGAACATGACACAACCTCCCAAGAATGTCCTAAAAACATCCCCGGGACAAACCAGGAACTAGACATAACCTCCTGGGGACCATGACACAACGTCCCAAGAACGTTCGGGGGACCTTCAGGAAACCATGACACAACGTCCCAAGAACGTCCTAAAAACATCCCAAGGACAAACCGGTAATTATAAAATGGTTCCCTTGGGACCATCAAGTGACGTCCCAAGGACTAGTAAAAGGAAAGTCTTGAGAACGTCCTAAAAAGTTCCTGACGTGGTCTTCAGTGACGTCCTGATAACTTACAGGGAACTAGACAAAGGTCCACCAGAGAACATTCTCCATGGGACCATCATACAATGTTCTTAGATGTTCACAGAACGTCAGTGGGATAACGTCGCGCCAAACCCCTTAAGGGACCTAATGGGAACGTCGCCGAATGTCCTCAGGATGTCCCCTGTTTGCAGGGAAGTGATTTCATAATTTGGTTTCTTGCAGCAGGCCTTGAATCTGGTCCCCCTGGACTTCCTATGTCCACACAGGCTATACATATCTTTGTGCTCAATTCCAAAAGCAAACACATTCCTCTTCCATGCACTAACAACAGCAGCAGCCACTACCCACTAACTTGGCATGCAGCATCTAAATCAAGGGAAAAGGCTAATTGTCACCTCAGAATTCACCCAGCAGATAGCTAAAAGAGACATTTGAGTTACCTTTTGAGTTATTATTTTCGACAGACATCGCTTCAATTTTCAAGACATAAATTATAGCATGTTCTTCTAGTCTGGTTTTCTCTTTCTTGGCATAAGCGTTGGTTCTGAGAGCCAAAAACAAGAAAGACAGGCTAAAAACACTGTCCGTTTTATACCCACCCTCAATGATGTGGCAACATTCTTTCTACCACTCCAAG
Organism: Thymallus thymallus; assembly: GCA_023634145.1. Taxonomy (NCBI): domain Eukaryota; kingdom Metazoa; phylum Chordata; class Actinopteri; order Salmoniformes; family Salmonidae; genus Thymallus; species Thymallus thymallus. The sequence goes on from CM042403.1 coordinate 22,555,398, forward strand.
TTATTTATACAGGTTATGCCTGTGTGCACAGGGTGTTTTATTTCAATGGCGCCTTGTCAGTCAAATTGTTGATGTGGAAGAAACAAAGACTGATCTTTGAAATGTCAATTGACTTATGATTATATGTTGCAGTTAGGTTTCTTTTTTTCTCCAAAATATCAGTTCACAGGTTTCTGACAAAAGCATTTCAGTTCGACATTTTATGAATCGTCTGGCTTCATTCAAGAATTTCTAATATTTAGGAATGGGATTCAATTTGGCGGTTGACTCAAGGATTGTGTTCAGTGTTGTAATTTCTTTTCACCTTTCGTATAATACATTCAAATGTTTCTAGCTGATATCTGGAGATTTACACATTTATTTGTCAAAGTTATTAAGCCAAATTATGTCAGAGGACATAGCTAATCATTGAGCAAAAACCATATACAGTGGGGAGAACAAGTATTTGATACACTGCCAATTTTGCAGGTTTTCCTACTTACAAAGCATGTAGAAATCTGTTATTTTTATCATAGGTACTCTTCAACGGTGAGTGACGGAATCTAAAACAAAAATCCAGAAAATCACATTGTATGATTTTTAAATAATTAATTTGCATTTTATTGCATGACATAAGTATTTGATCACCTACCAACCAGTAAGAATTCCGGCTCTCACAGACCTGTTAGTTTTTCTTTAAGCAGCCCTCCTGTTCTCCACTCATTACCTGTATTAACTGCACCTGTTTGAACTCGTTACCTGTATAAAAGACACCTGTCCACACACTCAATGAAACAGACTCCAACCTCTCCACAATGGCCAAGACCAGAGAGCTGTGTAAGGACATCAGGGATAAAATTGTAGACCTGCACAAGGCTGGGATGGGCTACAGGACAATAGGCAAGCAGCTTGGTGAGAAGGCAACAACTGTTGGCGCAATTATTAGAAAATGGAAGAAGTTCAAGATGACGGTCAATCTCCCTCTGTCTGGGGCACCATGCAAGATCTCACCTCGTGGGGCATCAATGATCATGAGGAAGGTGAGGGATCAGTCCAGAACTACACGGCAGGACCTGGTCAATGACCTGAAGAGAGCTGGGACCACAGTCTCAAAGAAAACCATTAGTAACACACTACGCCGCCATGGATTAAAATCCTGCAGCGCACGCAAGGTCCCCCTGCTCAAGCCAGCGCATGTCCAGGCCCGTCTGAAGTTTGCCAATGACCATCTGGATGATCCAGAGGAGGAATGGGAGAAGGTCATGTGGTCTGATTAGACAAAAATAGAGCTTTTTGGTCTAAACTCCATTTGCTGTGTTTGGAGGAAGAAGAGGGATGAGTACAACCCCAAGAACACCATCCCAACCATGAAGCATGGAGGTGGAAACATCATTCTTTGGGGATGCTTTTCTGCAAAGGGGACAGGACGACTGCACCGTATTGAGGGGAGGATGGATGGGGCCATGTCTCGCGAGATCTTGGCCAACAACCTCCTTCCCTCAGTAAGAGCATTGAAGATGGGTCGTGGCTGGGTCTTCCAGCATGACAACGACCCGAAACACACAGCCAGGGCAACTAAGGAGTGGCTCCGTAAGAAGCATCTCAAGGTCCTGGAGTGGCCTAGCCAGTCTCCAGACCTGAACCCAATAGAAAATCTTTGGAGGGAGCTGAAAGTCCGTATTGCCCAGCGACAGCCCGGAAATCTGAAGGATCTGTATGGAGGAGTGGGCCAAAATCCCTGCTGCAGTGTGTGCAAACCTGGTCAAGAACTACAGGAAATGTATGATCTCTGTAATTGCAAACAAAGGTTTCTGTACCAAATATTAAGTTCTGCTTTTCTGATGTATCAAATACTTATGTCATGCAATAAAATGCAAATTAATTACTTAAAAATCATACAATGTGATTTTCTGGATTTTTGTTTTAGATTCAGTCACTCACAGTTGAAGAGTACCTATGATAAAAATTACAGATTTCTACATGCTTTGTAAGTGGGAAAACCTGCAAAATCGGCAGTACTTGTTCTCGCCACTGTATATAATCTTTTAGCCTGTACTATTTGGGAGGCAATATGTAGGAAACTCAGATCCACATCACTCACAGCTGGAATCTGCATTATTTTATCGTTGTGACGGATATGACTATGATGGATAGAAAGAGAGAGGAGAAGGCGGCTTCACAACACACATTTTCTAAACTATTTCTGATGAGTGTGTTGATCGATGAGAAACAGAGTTTCTTTTAGTACAGCTTTGACTGCTCTAGGCCTTTGAAAGCGATGCTCCTCTGATTAGTCTTGAACAAGCGTTGATTGGTAAAAGAGGAAAATAGAAATAGAGGCGCTTCCTCCCCTAACGACAACCCCCCCCCCCCCCCCCCCCCCGTTACCACATCAGGCCTGTGATTTGTAGCTCTCTCTGGCCCAGGTGATAGCTAAGGGAAGAATGTAGTTAGAATGGCCATCAAACTCAAAGATAGTAGTTAGTGACAACAGCTGGAGAGGGCGAAGTGTGTTCCTCGTGTAACGCCCAAGGGAATCATCATTCAGCATCCTGCAAGTCCCGGTCTGCTGCAGGGGGCAGAGCGCAAGGGGTGAACGGGAAAGACGGAAAAGGATCACTTCTTGCACTCGTAAATCAAAGGGAAAGATTTGCACCTCGAGCAGCAGAGCAGACTTCCATGTTGACTCGGGGGAAGGAGCCTGGACTGTGGAGAGCGAGAGAGTGTGGCCCCAGCCCCACTCTTCACAAGTCTTTATTATTCCTTTATTTTTTTACCTCCTTTTTTGTGATATCCAATTGGTTGTTACAGCCTTGTCCCAACTCCCTCAGGAGTGGCGAAGGTCGAGAGCCATGCGTCCTCCGAAATACGACCCTGCCAAGCTGCACTGCTTCTCGACACACTGCTCACTTAACCTGGAAGCCAGCCGCACCAAAGTGTCGGAGGAAACACTGTACAACTGAGTCGCTAAAGCGAGATAGGACAAGGACATCCTGGCCGACCAAACCCTCCCCTAACCCGGACGTTGCTGGGCCTGATTTTGCGCCACCTCATGGGTCTCCTGGTCGCGGTTGGATGTGACACAGCCCGGGATCGAACTGGGCTTTAGACCGCTGCAACACTCGGGAGGCCCCACCTCACAAGTCTTTGCTAGGGAATTTGGAGTATTCATGGCCTTAATACCTTATGAAACAAGAGTAATTGCATATTTTCCTGGACCTATAATGATCGCCATCCAACCCCAAATAACCTGTGTGATTTGAGCTTTTTGGTACTCAATTAGGTTCCTCCTAAAGTGAACTGACAACATTATTTTTTTAAACTGCCCTTTCATTCAAAACAGACAAAATTATTACAGAAAAATACTAAAGGACTATAGGTACCAGTGGATAGGGTTCAGCCGCCACAGGTCAGATGTCTTCAGAATATTGGGATATTGGGTTTACAACACCAGGTTGAGTACTGACTTCTCACAGAGTAGTGAGAGTGTATAAAAGTGGTTCTATGGAGGAATATAAATAAATGACAATAAATACAGGGCATATCTGGAATAGCAATATAGGCCAGATATAATGTTGCTGACTAAACTCAACTACATGTAGAAGGACGTTTTTGATCAACTCTACCAAAGAAGTTGAGCAGAGACCAGGCTTTGTGGAATTCATCTCTGACTACATCGATTCGCCCAAGGTCAAAACTTAAAATGTAAATTATGAAACACGTACCTTGTAGCTATGTTTATCCTTTGTAGTTGCGTTCCTTTCTTTGTTTGCTGAAATCCATCCTTTTTCAATAAATGTTAATCAAATACAATCACTGACTGTTTGCTCATTGCTGTTAATTTCAGAACAAATGTGCATGTGCCAATTTAATCTCAACAACGAAACAGTTGGTGGTTGTATTTCATTAACATTTCATTAAGTATTGAACTTGGGCAAATCAATGTAGTCGGAGATTAATTCCATAAAGCCTGGCCTCTGCTCAACTCCTTTGGTGGAGTTCATCAAATTTACTTCACCATGTAGTTGAGTTTAGTCAGCTAAATATAATGTATGTGCACATACTGCATAATGTTGTATGTGTGCTACACTCTTAGAAGTTAAGGTGCTATCTATAACCTAAAAGTCTTATTTGGCTGTCCCCATAGGAGAACCCTTTGAAGAACCCTTTTTGGTTCCCGGCAGAACTTTTTTGGTTGCAGGCAAAACCTTTTGGATTTCCATGTAAAACCCTTTACACAGAGGGTTCTACATGGAACCCAAAATAGTTCTGCCTGGAACCAAGTAATGTTTTGTGTCATTACATATAGCCGGGAACAACTATTGGATATCAGAGTGGCGGTATCTCAACAGAACTAACAGCATTACGACCAGGAATACGACTTCCCAGAAGCAGATCCTTTGTTTGCTCTCCCCAGAGCAGAGGCCGGCCCAAAACATCGCCGGTGGAGGAGAGGCACTCGATGCGGCTTGCTGGTTCGACTTAGGAGGCGCACACACCACCCACCGCTTCCGAGTATACTACTCGATAATGTTCAGTCTTTGGATAACAAAGTTGACAAGCTCAGGGCAAAGATTTCTTTCCAGAGAGACATCAGGGCCTGTAACATACTTTGTTTCACAGAAAAATGGCTCTCTCGGGATACTCTGTCAGAATTAGTCCAGCCAGAGGGATTCTCAGTTCATCACGCAGACAGGAATAAATATCTCTCCGGGAAGCAGAAGGGCGGAGATGTGTGTTTCATGACTAACGACTCATGGTGTAATCGTAGTAGCATACAGGAACTCAAGTCATTTTGTTCACCCGACCTAGAATACCTCACAATCAAATGCAGACCGTATTATCTCCCAAGAGAATTCTCCTCCGTCAAAGCCACGGCCGTTTATATCCTCCCTCAACCCGATACCACGAAGGCCCTCAAAGAACTTTACTGGACTTTATTCAAACTGGAAACCACATATCCTGAGGCTGCATTTATTGTAGTTGTGGCTTTTAACAAAGCAAATTTGAGGACTAGGCTGCCGAACATGCTGCTAAAACACTCAATCACTGTTATTCAAACTTCGGGGATGCTTACATGGCCCTCCCTTGCCCTCCTTTCGGCACACAACTCCGTTTTGCTCCTACCTTCCTATAGGCAGAAACTATTCAACACTGGTCTGACCAATCGCAATCCACGCTTCAGGATTGTTTTGATCATGCGGACTGGGATATGTTCCCGGTAGCTTCCTAAAATAATTTAGACTAATATACTGAAACAGTCACTGCTTTGAAGATAACATAGTGCCACCGACGCGGCCCGCTACCAAGGACTGTGGAATCTCCTTCTCCGTGGCCAACGTGAGTAAAACGTTTAAACGTGTTAACCCTCGCAAGGCTGCCGATCCAGACGGCATCCCTAGCCACGACCTCAGAGCATGCGCAGACCAGCTGGCTGGTGTGTTTACGGACATATTCAATCTCTCCCTATCCCAGTCTGCTGTCCCCACATGCTTCAAGATGGCCACCATTGATCTTGTACCCAAGAAAGCAAAGGTAACTGAACTAAATGACAATCGCCCAGTAGTACTCACCTCTGACATCATGAAGTGCTTTGAGAGAATAGTCAAGGATCATATCATCTCTACCTTACCTGCTACCCTAGACCCACTTCAATTTGCTTACCGCCCCAATAGATCCACAGACAATGCAATCGCCATCACTCTGCACACTGCCCTATCCCATCTGGATAAGAGGAATACCTATGTAAGAATGCTGTTCATTGACTATAGCTCAGCATTCAACACCATAGTACCCTCCAAGCTCATCATTAAGCTTGAGGCCCTGGGTCTCAACCCCGCCCTGTGCAACTGGTCCTGGACTTCCTGACGGGTCGCCCCCAGGTGGTGAAGGTAGGAAACAACAAATCCACTTCGCTGATCCTCAACACAGGGGCCCCACAAGGGTGCATGCTCAGCTTCCTCCTGTACTCCCTGTTCACACATGACTGCGTGGCCAAGCATGCCTCCAACTCAATCATCAAGTTTGCAGACAACAGTAGTAGGCTTGATTACCAATAATTACGAGACAGGGAGGAGGTGAGGGCTCTGGGATTATGGTGCCAGGAAAAATAACCTCGCACTCAACGTCAACAGAACAAAGGAGATGAGGGTGCAACCCCCTATCCACATCAACGGGACTGCAGTGGAGAAGGTGGAAAGCTTCAAGTTCCTTGGTGTACACATCACTGACAAACTGAAATGGACAGCGCCTCTTCAACCTCAGGAGGCTGAAGAAATTTGGCTTGGCACCTTTACAGATGCACAATTGAGAGCATCCTATCGGGCTGTATCACCACCTGGTACGGCAACTGCACCGCCTGCAACCGCAAGGCTCTCCAGAGGGTGGTGCGGTCTGCCCATTGCATTCCCGGGGGCAAACTACCCGCCCTCCAGGACCCCTACAGCACCAAACGCTCATCCATATATGTATATATTCTTAATTCCATTCCTTACTTAGATTTGTGTGTATTGGGTATATGTTGTGAAATTGTGAGATATTACATGTTAGATATTACTGCACTGTCGGAGCTAGAAGCACAAGCATTTCGCTACACCCGCAATAACATATGCTTAACACGTGTATGTGACCAATACAAGTTGATTTGATCACTGGGGCCAAGCTTCCTGCCATCCAGGACCTCTATACCAGGCGGTGTCAGAGGAAGGCCCTAGAAATTTCAAAGACTCCAGCCACTGTAGTCGTAGACTGTTCTCTCTGCTACAGCACGGCAAGTGGTACCGGAGGGCCAAGTCCGGGTCCAAAAGGCTTCTTAACAGCTTCTACCACCAAGCCATAAGACTGCTGAACAGCTAATCAAATGGCTACCCAGACTATTTGCACTTTACCCATACCTACATATTACCGCAATTACCTCGACTAACCTGTACCCACGCACATTGACTCTGTACCGGTACCCCCTGTATATAGCCTTGTTGTTGTTATTTTATTGTTGCTCTTTTCTTTAGTTTGTTTATTTTGTAAATGTTTTTCTTAACTCTCAATTTTCTTAACTGCATTGTTGGTTAAGGGCTTGTGCATGTGCCAAATAAAATGTTATTTGATATCCAAGTTTTGGAGATTTATTGTTTGCATACATGTATTTTTAAGAGTAGAACTTCTGTTGACGAAACCATTTACTAAATGTTAATTCAACATTCAGGACATTTCAAAAATACCGAAGACCAAAACATCGAGAGAGAGTTTACAAATGTCCATTTCTGCTGTTTCAATAGAGGAAGTGTTTAATTTTTTGGCCACAAAACTACAAAATTGCACATCTAAATGTTGCAAACTTTTGTGTATTTAAAGTAGAGATGAGCATAGAGGCTGACCTTATGTTTACAAAAAACGGTTGTATGAACTGTCAAATTAAGCTTTCGAGAAAACAAACTCATGGGTTGCGTCTGAAATGGCACCCTGTTTCCTAATTAGTCCACTACTTTTGACCAGGGCACATAAGGCTCTGGTCAAATGTAGTGCACTATATAGGGAATAGTGCCCCATTTCAGACACACCCATGCTGCAACTGCTTTAGAATGAGTTGAGTCTGTCTGGATGAATTTAGCCTAGATGTCAGAAGTCAAGAGAGGACACAGTGTACAGAACAGCCCGGCTTCACAGCACAAGCAACATTTTGTTCATGGATCGGTTTGGTCATTACCCCCTGGTATAGCAGGCCTATGTTTTACTGGGCATACAAACCAGGCCTATACTTGGCCATACAAACCAGGCCTATACTTGGCCATACAAACCAGGTCTATGCTTGGCCCTATAAACCAGGTCTATGCTTGGCCCTACAAACCAGGTTTATGCTTGGCCATACAAACCAGGTCTATACTTTTCCATATAAACCAGGTCTATGCTTTTCTATACACACCAGGTCAATGCTTTTCCATACAAACCAGGTCAATGCTTTTCCATACAAACCATGTCTATGCTTTTCCATACACACAAAGTAGAGAGAGGTAAAGTACAGTTACAGTATCATGATCTCAAGATGAGCTAGTTTTTAAAATCTCTCTGAAGAATAGGCCTCATACTTGTGTAATACGTGCATTTCTCCCCTCTTTGGATGATCAAGTCGCAAACATACCAGCCTCTCTCAGACAATGGCCCAGTGTTCCAGCCAGCAGCGTTCATACAGTACTATGGCAGCTCTTAATAGATGACAGGCCCAGACGCAGGAGGTATGTCCATGACGCGTTATGTTGTTTGTTTTGTCCCCTTTGTGTGTCTTGTCGGGGTCTGGGGACAGGTGACTGAGGCTGCCTGCCTGCCATCTCAGTCTGTGACATCAGAGGGGTGTTGGGGTAATAAGTGTGCCACTGAAATGGGTAGGAATGTATTTTTTTTGCTCATCCATCTACACACAATACCCCATCATGTTTTTAGAAATTTTTGCAAATTTATTGAAAATGAAAAGAAACAGAAATATCTCATTATCCACACCCTTGAGTCAATACTTTGTAGAAGCACGTTTGGCAGAGATTACAGCTGTGAGTCTTTCTCTGTAAGTCTCTTAAGAGCTTTCCAAACATGGATTGTGCAACATTTGCTCATTATTCTTTAAAAAATTATTCAAGCTCTGTCAAATTGGTTGTTGATCATTTCTAGACAAACATTTTCAGGTCTTGTCATAGATTTTCAGGTAGATTTAATTCAAACTGTAACTCAACCACTCAGAAATATTCACTGTGTAGATTTGGCCTTGTGTTTTAGGTTATTGTGCCAGTGTCTGGTGGAAAGCAGACTGAACCAGGGTTTTCTCTAGGATTTTGTCTGTGCTTAGCTCCATTCCGTTTCTTTTTACTCCTGAAAAACTCCCCAGTCCTTAATGATTCCAATTATACTCATAACATGATGCAGCCACCACTATGCTTGAAAATATGGAGAGCGATACTCGGTAATGTGTTGTATTGGATTTGACCCAAATATAACATTCGGGACAAAAAGTGAATTGCTTTGCAACATTTTTTTTTGTATTACTTTAGAGCATTGTTGCAAACAATGCATGTTAGGGAATAGTTTTATTCTGTACAGGCTTCCTTCTATTCACTCTGTCAATTAGGTTAGTATTGTGTTGTTCCCACAATCCATCCTCAGTTCTCTTATCACAGTAATTAAACCCTGTAACTGTTTTAAAGTCACCATTGGCCTCTTGGTGAAATCCCTGAGCAGTTTCCTTCCTCTCCGGCAACTGAGTTAGGAAAAACGCCTGTATCTTTGTAGTGACTGAGTGTATTGATACACAATCCCAAGTGTAATAAAATAATGTATACGTATTTTCACTGATATTTATTTATTGGTTGTTTGTGCGTTGTTTTTTTTTACCCATCTACTAATAGGTCAAATCAAATTAAATCAACAGGTGTAGACATTACAGTGAAATGTTTACCTACAAGCCCTTAACTACAAGCCCTTTTGATGTGAACCATGACCAGCCTTTCAAAGCACTTCATGGTTACAGACGTGAGTGCTACGGGTCGGTAATCATTTCGGCAGGTTACCTTAGTGTTCTTGGGCACAGGGACTATTTTAAATTCCGGCTGTAACACAACAAAATGTGAAAAAGACAAGGTGTGAATACTTTCTGAAGGCACTGTAATATAACCAGTTGATATTACGGTTTCAATAAATCAATTTTAAATGGCATTTTCTTTTTTACTGAGTGTATATATATATATATATATATATATATATATATATATATATATATATATATATATATATATATATATATATATATACAGTATATATATACAGTATATATAATAATATACAGTATATACAGCGGGTGAAATAAGTATTGGACACGTCACTTTTTGTCTCAGTAAATATATTTACAAAGGTGCTATTGACATGAAATTTTCACCAGATGTTGGTAACAACCCAAGTAATCCATACATAGACAAAACAAATAAGTTCAGAAATTAAGTTATGTGTAATAATGTGAAATGACACAGGGAAAAAGTATTGAACACACTTACTGATATTTATTTAATACTTTGTACAAAAGCCTTTGTTGGTAATGACAGCTTCAAGACGCCTCCTGTATGGAGAAACTAGTTGCATGCATTGCTCTGGTGTGATTTTGGCCCATTCTTCCACACAAACAGTCTTCAAATCTTGAAGGTTCCGTGGGCCTCTTCTATGAATCTTGATCTTCAGTTCTTTCCATAGATTTTCAATGGGATTTAAGTCAGGTGATTGGCTGGGCCATTCTAGCAGCTTTATTTTATTTATTTGAAACCAATTGAGAGTTTCCTTGGCTGTGTGTTTGGGATCATTGTCTTGCTGAAATGTCCACCCTCGTTTCATCTTCATCATCCTGGTAGATGGCAGCAGATTTTTGTCAAGAATGTCTCGGTAAATTTGCCCATTCGTCCTTCCTTCAATTATGTGAAGTTTGCCAGTACCATTTGCTGAAGAGCAGCCCCACACCATGATGTTCCTACCTCCAAACTTCACTGTTGGTATGGTGTTTTTAGGGTGATGTGCAGTGCCATTTCTCCTCCAAACATGGTGTGTATTATGACATCCAAACAGTTCAATTTTGCTCTCATCTGACCACACTATATTCTCCCAGTATTTCACTGGTTTTTCCAAATGTTGTGCAGCAAACTTTAAACGAGCTTCAACATGCTTTTTTTTCAGCAATGGAGTCATGCGTGGTGAGCGTGCATACAGGCCATGGCTGTGGAGTGCATTACTTACTGTTTTCTTTGAGACAACAGTACCTGCTAATTGTAGGTCTTTTTGAAGCTCTCCACAAGTGGTCTTTGGCTCTTGGACAACTCTTCTGATTATTCTTTTCACTCCTCTGTCAGAAATCTTGCGAGGAGCACCTGGTCGAGGCAAATTTATGGTGAAATCATTGTCTTTCCACTTCCGTATTATGGCCCCAACAGTGCTCACTGGAACATTCAGAAGCTTAGAAATGTGCCTATAACCAATGCCATCATTATGTTTTGCAACAATAAGGTTGCGAAGGTCTTGAGACAGCTCTTTACTTTTACCCATCATGAGATGTGTCTTGTGTGACACCTTGGCAATGAGACCTTTTTGTAGGCCATCAGTTGAGACTGAACCAGCTGATATTAATTTGCACTGACGGGGCTGGATTGCTTTTTAATTACTGATAATTTTCAGCTGTTGTCTTGTCAATACTTTTTCCCTGTGTCATTTCACATTATTACACATAACTTAATTTCTGAACTTATTTGTTTTGGTTGTTACCAACATCTGGTGAAAATTTCATGTCAATAGCACCTTTGTAAATATATTTACTGAGACAAATGGTGACGTGTTCAATACTTATTTCACCCGCTGTATATACAGTATATTAATGGGGCAATTTAGCAATTAGGATTTGTTATCTGTAATGGTTATGAAAAATTAGGCATTGTTGCAAACTGGCATATAAATAAATGGGCACAATTCTTTTTGGCCTTGTGTTCAAAAAATATTATAATCTGATTTATTGTGGCAACCTAAGAAAAATTGTGTTCTGTTCATAAATATGGATTCCCCCTGTGAAGAAACAGATTAGAATGGTAGGAAATGTTTTTGTTTTTTGATAGTCTAAATACACTGAACAAAAATATAAACGCAAAATGCAACAATTTCAAAGATTTCCCTTGTTACAGTTCATATAAGGGAATCAGTCCATTGAAATTCATTAGTGACATGTCTGGTGAGTATACAGGCCATGGAAGAACTAGGACATTTTCAGCTTACAGGAATTGTGTACAGATCCTTGGGGCCATGCATTATCATGCTGAAACATGAGAGGATGGCGGCAGATGAATAGCACGACACGTCACGGTGTCTTTGTTCATTTAAATTGCCATAGATAAAATGCAACTGTGTTCATTGTCCGTAGCTTATGCCTGCCCATACCCTAACCCCAGCACCACCATGGGGCACTGTTCACAAGGTTGACATCAGCAAACCCCTCGCCCACACAACGCCATACACGCTGTCTGCCATCTGCCCGGTACAGCTGAAGCCGGGATTCATCCGTGAAGAGCACACGTCAGTGGCCATCGAAAGTGAGCATTTGCCCACTGAAGTCGGTTACCACGCCAATCAGCTTGTTGACATGCCACACCTGTCAGGTGTATGGATTATCTTGGCAAAAGATACATTCTCACTAAGAGGGATGTAAACAAATTTGTGCAAAACATTTGAGAGAAATAAGCTTTTTGTGCATATGACACATTTCTGGGATATTTTTTTTCAGCTCATGAAACATGTAACCAATACTTTTTACATGTTGCGTTTACACTGTTCTACAATGCCCTTGCACACTGCCCATGCACACTGCCCTTACTCCACACCAGTTTGCCTCTTTGGGCTCAACCTTGCTTATGTTTGCCGTGCACATCACCTCCCCAGTCAGTCACATAAGTCAGCAAAGCTTTCAAATTATTTAATGTAGGAAATGGTTCATTTCCACAAATATGTGAAGGCATATATGAATTTGTATATGAATTTGAGAGTGGTTACATTTCGTCTGTCCCATCCCTCAGCTTATTGTTTCAACTGCAGATTGCCCACTTTAGTTTATAGAATCGCTTGGAAGATTCTCCTTCACTCCCAAGGCCTGTATGTGGAATTTGACCTAGTATGGAAACCGTGTTGGAACGCTTTGATCTGTGATCCACAGTCAGGTCCAAAATTATTGCCACCCTTGATAAAGATGAGCAAAAAAGACTGTATACAATAAATAGTACAAATACTGAGCTAAAGTGTATGCTTAAAAAAAAAGGAGAGAATTTTTTTTTTACATGATTGACACCCCTGTTTTCAATACCTTTCAATACCTCACCTTGCGAGAATAACGGCACTGAGCCTTGGAGAACACATTGTAAAAGATCTTAGACCATTCCTCCATACAGAATCTTTCCAGATCTTTGATATCCTTCATCTGTGCTTATGGACTGCCCTCTTCAATTCAAACCACAGGTTTTCAATGATGTTCAAGTCCGGATACTGAGATGGTCATTGCAAAATGTTGATTTTGGGGTCAATTAACTATTTCTTTATGAATTGTGATGTGTACTTGGGGTTATTGTCTTGCTGGAAGATCCACTTGCGGCCAAGTTTCAGCCTCCTGGCAGAGGCAACCAGGCTTTTGGCTAAAATTTCCTGGTACTGTGTAAAGCACCTTAACAAGGGCACCATGACATTAAAGATCAATATTTTACAGTAGGTATGGGGTTATTTTCTGCTTATGCATGCTTATTTCGACCTCAAACCCACCACTGGTGTGTGTGTGTGGCTAAAGAGCTCTATTTTCATATGCCTGGAGTTTGCTAAACGGCATTGGTACTTGGATTGGAACCGGTGCTATGGTCAGATGACATGAAAATAGAGCTATTTGGTGTCAAAATAAGGATGCATAAGTAGAAAAGAACCCCATACCTACTGTAAAATACGGTGGTGGTTTAAGAGCACTACATTTTACAGCGTTTTGATGTGTTGTATTCTGTATCCTCTCTTGGCAAAGTACTAAGGTTTATTTCAGTGTGCAGATACTGAATTAAAGTAGTAATTACACCTACAATACTACTGTGCTTTGTAAGTGTTGTTGTGCTTGAATAATACAAGGTATATCCACTTATTTGAGGCTAACATTTTGAGCCACTTGGTTTTCTCATTTAAACTCTCCTTGCCCAGAGGTATACTTTCCCTGAGCAGTCTCAAGGCTGAAGTTGAAGAATTCAGCCCTTTTTATTCATTGGGAACATTTACAATATGTTGGATGTGGCTAGCTCTGACGCAGAACAGAAAGAGAGGGGTCTCATGGCAGAAAGAAAGGGGTTTCCTTTTCAACTTGGAGCCCATCAGTCATCCTGCTGTATCTGTTAGCCATGCAGTAGTGGATCTTTCCCTCAAATCAGATCAATTCAGTTTGCGTTTGTCACTGTGACCCGACGACGGGTCTCTCTGTCTGAGCTGATGTATTACTAACGACGAGGCAGAGCTTCAGATGTTTTTTCCTCTGCATTGTGTCTGATAGTGTTTTTTTTGCTATTGTCACTGCTAAATGTGATACACATCTCCTAATTAATTAGGCAAAAAAAAGATGTCACCCGTATGCACTTGAATAGTGAATGGAAGATGCTTTTCCAGCAGTTAATTTTCATGCCAGCCAGGTAGGCTATACTCCTGTTGTAAAGAGAAGCAATGTGCTTAATATTAGGAAAGTTGAGAGATAAATATAGTAGGCCTAGCCTATAGAAAGCTGATGGGATCCTCTTCTTTTTAATAGAGGCCATAAAAAAATCTGTTTTCTTACGCAAATGCATAGCATAGCCTATAGAAATGTTGTGCAACATGGGCTTATGTGCTGTCATGATTTGATATTGCATTTGCATTGATGTCAGAGTGATTATAGGGACAACAGAGCGCTGAATACAAGGCCATTAGTTTGGAAGGCTACTAATGACCATCATCGGCGGCATCGGAGCACAGTTTTGGAGAAAACTAGTTACCATGTCTCAATGGTCACGTGGAATTTGACTGCGGTCATGACTCGTGACTGCCAGTGTGGCGGTAATACGTTTACCGTAACAGCCCTAGTTATGGTTCATTTTTTATTTAACCTTTATATATCCTGGTTTGTCTCATTGAGATGAAATATATTTTGCAAGAGAGACCTACATACATTTTTGGAGTTCAGCAGACTTCTCAAGAGTGACTTACAATTAGAGCTGACAACATTTAGTCGAGTGGTCGATTGTTTGGTCGATAGGCTGTTGGTCGACCAAGATTTCTTTAGTCGAGAGTCGTAATAATATATTTTTTTCATTGTGCACAAGACACCTGTCTGATTTGCGCCTGTCTCAGTGAACTAATCCATTGCGGAGGCCACGGGGATGGCACAATCCATCACTCTAAGGCGTGATACTGAAATTGTACTTGGTTAAATGTAAATGCCTGGAGTTTGCTAAACGGCATTGGTACTTGGATTGGAACCGGTGCTATGGTCAGATGACATGAAAATAGAGCTATTTGGTGTCTAAATAAGGATGCATAAGTAGAAAAGAACCCCATACCTACTGTAAAATACGGTGGTGGTTTAAGAGCACTACATTTTACAGCGTTTTGATGTGTTGTATTCTGGATCCTCTCTTGGCAAAGTACTAAGGTTAATTTCAGTGTGCAGATACTGAATTAAAGTAGTAATTACACCTACAATACTACTGTGCTTTGTAAGTGTTGTTGTGCTTGAATAATACAAGGTATATCCACTTATTTGAGGCTAAAATTGTACATGGTTATATTATGTAAAAATAATGGTGCAACCCTAATAAATAAAATATTATTTTATAACCATTGCGTTTTCTCCCTCGTTGGATATGGTCGCTGTCCACGGTTCTGAAACAATCTTCAGTGCGTCGTATAATTGGTGCCTTTCCCTATGTTGGGCGGCAGGCAGCCTAGCGGTTAGAGCGTTGGTTAGCCTAATTGTCTAAGAAAAGTGAGGAGAGAGGAAACCCCAACTTAATTATGTCTATAATCAATAGCCTAACTGTTAAATGTGCCTGACTTTATAAATCATCCGTATATATAGCTACAGAAATCTTGACAGATCTTGCTTCTGTTACCTGTTTGAGTGTTTGTTTAATATGCAATGGCAAAATTAATATGCAAAAGCAATTTCACAAATTCTGCAGTTTTTATTATTTTCTATGCTGGTATAAACGTTAGAACAGACTGGTATTACTTACAATTTATTTAGTTACTTACACTGTTCCAAACAGGAAGAAAAATAATATTTTAATCTAACTGCCACACATCATATTTATGCAGCTCTCGCTACTATACCCTCCTTTTTCTTGATCTCCTTCTTATTGTTATTATTACAATTATTAGGCTTTGTATAGTAGCCTTTTATAACCACCAATGAGCTGTAGGCCTAAGAGCGCGTCCTGTTTAGTCTTAATACCATAACTTACTTAGGCCTATATTTCAATATATAGACTACTGTATCAATCAATCATTCATTCATTCGTTCATGCCATCACACAGCATACAAGACATCCATGCTTTGAAATGCAATCAAGCATTTTAGTTTAGAAATTTGGGAAATTTGAATAATTAGCCTAAACAATAAATAAACTGCAATTCACAAATGCATGCTGTTTTTAGTCTGTAATAAAGGCTTTATATTTTGTTGTATACTCTGTTGTATACTACTTATTTATTTAGTGTTTACACTGTTCCAAATGGTCAGAAAAAATAATCATATTGTAATCTAACAGCAACTGTTTGGCACACATAATATTCACGCAACGCTTGCTCCTATACCCTCCTTTTTCTTTATCTCCAGTAGTTTCCACAACTAAGTTAAATGTCTTCCACAGATCTGACTTCCCCTTTCCCTCCTGAGCAACCAGTAAACATTAAGCCGCTCGTTTTGAGTTTCTTTTTCACCTCCTCCGCATCCATTTTTCTGTCACGTGTTACTGTGTTCGGAGTTTGTTATAACCAATTTATTGATGGGGTTCTGATAGGCTAAAGGTCAGGCCCTATTGGTCACATGCATGCGATGCTTACATGTTTCATGTAAAGAGAGCAAGGGTGAAGGGAATAGGGAATGTTTTTCCTAAACAAATGAGGGATTCCGGTCAGAAACAAGTAAGAAACTAAATGGCTGAAATGATGTTGCAGCTTCAGCACGGACAGCGCAATAAACACTTGCTGTGCTGTGGGGCCTTTTCTCTGCAGTAGGGAGGAGAGCAAGACAACGTGCACCAGTCATACAGGCACTCGCTGTCATTTCTTTTAACACAGTGTGACCATCGGGCTCTTTCTTGAGTAATTTCTGTGTCTTCATTTTTTACTGGAACGGTGTGCTTTACATTTGGTTGACTTATCAACTAACATGAATTCAACTTGAAATCAACAAAACATGTCACCATGTCATTGGATTTAGGTTAAAAGTTGGCTATAAAAAGACAAAATGCCCTTACGTTGATGACTTTTTGCAAGTCCAACCAGTTTTCCACGTTGATTCAACGTCATGACATAGATGGAATAGGGTGCCATTTAGGACGTAACCTACTATTACCAGTTCTATTGAGCCAGCCAGAGCAGCCCATCCACCATCCATCTGCCCCCCTGTCCTGTAGCAGATATGTTATGTCTGTTAATGGCCAGTCATAACACAGGCCTGAAGAGCTGTTCCTTAACGACTTGACACACTGCTGAACTTTATACAATGAATCAACACACTCTGACTGCTCTAGATCAGATAGATGTAGCTATGGCCTGGGTGCCAGCCTTAGGTTTCAGTTTCAGTACTCTCAGAGAAACACAGACTGCCAGCCAAGTGAAAAGATTGCTATAAGATTGCATGTTTATTTCTCTCTTACTTTGACATTTTTAGTTTCGTCTTAGTAGGCTTGGCTAATAGTATGTGTGTGTGTGCGCGCATGTGCGTGCGTGCGTGCCATTACCTATGTGTGTCTTCATGATTACGGATTGTGTGTAATCATCTGTGTTGTAAAGGCTATTCTCGACCCTCAGCACAGCTCTACAGTAACAGTGGATGACAAAGGAGCGGGTGGAATAATGCGACCTAGGACTGAAGGTTTTGTCATCGTAAATGTGTGTTTTACACAAGACAACATTGTGTTGCCAATGTGTAAGAAACTCACACATTAGGAAGTATAGGGATATCTCTGTAAGGTTTTAGCGTGTGCAGGCTGAAACTGTAGAATGTGATGTACACTACAATTAGGAGGACACTGTTCGGTACTGTAGTCTGCTGGCTCACACCGCTCCTATGTCAGACAAATCAGATGCATATGGAATTCCATTTTTTCTTCCCACATTTATGGCCTATTTCAGTTCTATTTTTCAATTTGATGAACTCCTCAGATGGATTGTGTTTTGACGTTTCTCCTCTCTGCTGCTGATGTGTTTTCAACGTCCTGCTGTGTCCTGACCAGAACAGAGAGCCACACCGCAGTACTGACGACTCACTGAGAGCGAGACGCAGAGACACGGACAAGGGAGAGAGAGAGCGAGCTCCAGTCTACAGGAAACAAGCTACCTAACACATTGCCCTGTGGAGCAGCTGCTGCTGGGAGTTAAAGCAGGGCCGTGTGCCTGTGTATTGGCACCTGAAGTCGTGCCAATACTTCAGATATACCAATTTATTGAAGGCAATGAAGACAGAAGTGTGTATGTGTGCGTGTTTGCATAGCCTGGTCTCTCTGCCGTCTCCCTCATTGGCCATACAGGGCCACCGTCAGGAAATCAGATTTTACATTGTGTTTTTCTCTCCCATTCTGTTTTTCACCAACAGACCTCTAACTGAGCCTCTCTCTCAGACCTCAATATATAGAGAGCGAGAGAGAGTCAGAGAGGGCTGAAATGAATCCCATGTGTTTGAACTTCGAGAAAAGTGTCTGTGTGAGAGATTTAGAATAACAAAACCTGTAGTTGCTATTAGTCTCAGCCAGCCAGGCCCCCAGCTCAGTCTCACTGTTTGGCCCCCGCCAGCCAGCCAGCCAGCCAGGTATGAGACAGGAGGGAGGGAGGAAGAGGGAGGATAGGGGCACAGTAGCCTAGCAGTCGCAGGCTGTGTCCCAAATGGCACCCTGGGTCCCAAATGGCGCCCAGGGCTCTGGTCAGAAGAAGTGCACTATATAGTGAATAGGGTGTAATTTGGGCCGGAGACCTAATCTAGAACAACACCCCGCCAGCCACGCAGTAGCGTAGGATGTCTGTGCCACTCTGAGAGGTCTGGTACAGGAACTATTGGGTTACTACAGGTCAGACTCCCCAAGTCAAGTCTGGGCCAGGGGACTGTAAACTATTCCGTCTGGGTCTACAAACTCTATACTTTCTAGATCGTTCTGCTAACACACACACACAGGCTTGCAGACACACACACACACACACACACACACACACACACACACACACACTCTCACTCCAAGAAGCCAGCCATAGAGGCCCTGTCATCCCACTCCCACTTCTCCCTCTTTCCTCCCTCTTTTCAAAAAGCGAAAGAAAAACAAATAGAGGAAAGGCTTCTGAGTCCTGAGGCTTCTGGGTAGAGAGTGGGTTTGATAAGCAGACTGGAGTGCTGAATGGTGGGATTCCAGAGCCTGACATACACACACATATACAGCGCCTTCAGAAAGTATTCACACCACTTGTTGTTACCAAGTGGGATTAAAATTTATTTAATTGTCTTTTTTGGTATACTCTGTCAAAGTGTATGAAAAAAATCTAACGTATTAAAAAAGATTTATATGAAAAATAATACACTAATATACTGATTATACAGTGGGGAGAACAAGTATTTGATACACTGACGATTTTGCAGGTTTTCCCACTTACAAAGCATGTAGAAGTCTGTAATTTTGGCCTATGACGGAATCTAAAACAAAAATCCAGAAAATCACATTGTATGATTTTTAAGTAATTAATTTGCATTTTATTGCATGACATAAGTATTTGATACATCAGAAAAGCAGAACTTAATATTTGGTACAGAAACCTTTGTTTGCAATTACAGAGATCATACGTTTCCTGTAGTTCTTGACCAGGTTTGCACACACTGTAGCAGGGATTTTGGCCCACTCCTCCATACAGACCTTCTCCAGATCCTTCAGGTTTCGGGGCTGTCGCTGGGCAATACGGACTTTCAGCTCCCTCCAAAGATTTTCTATTGGGTTCAGGTCTGGAGACTGGCTAGGCCACTCCAGGACCTTGAGATGCTTCTTACCGACCCATCTTCAATGCTCTTACTGAGGGAAGAAGGTTGTTGGCCAAGATCTCGCGATACATGGCCCCATCCATCCTCCCCTCAATACGGTGCAGTCGTCCTGTCCCCTTTGCAGAAAAGCATCCCCAAAGAATGATGTTTCCACCTCCATGCTTCACGGATGGGATGGTGTTCTTGGGGTTGTACTCATCCTTCTTTTTCCTCCAAACACGGCGAGTGGAGTTTAGACCAAAAAGCTCTATTTTTGTCTCATCAGACCAAATTACCTTCTCCCATTCTTCCTCTGGATCATCCAGATGGTCATTGGCAAACTTCAGATGGGCCTGGACATGCGCTGGCTTGAGCAGGGGGACCTTGCGTGCGCTGCAGGATTTTAATCCATGGCGGCGTAGTGTGTTACTAATGGTTTTCTTTGAGACTGTGGTCCCAGCTCTCTTCAGGTCATTGACCAGGTCCTGCCGTGTAGTAGTGGACTGATCCCTCACCTTCCTCATGATCATTGATGCCCCACGAGGTGAGATCTTGCATGGTGCCCCAGACAGAGGGAGATTGACCGTCATCTTGAACTTCTTCCATTTTCTAATAATTGCGCCAACAGTTGTTGCCTTCTCACCAAGCTGCTTGCCTATTGTCCTGTAGCCCATCCCAGCCTTGTGCAGATCTACAATTTTATCCCTGATGTCCTTACACAGCTCTCTGGTCTTGGCCATTGTGGAGAGGTTGGAGTCTGTTTGATTGAGTGTGTGGACAGGTGTCATTTATATAGGTAACGAGTTCAAACAGGTGCAGTTAATACAGGTAATGAGTGGAGAACAGGAGGGCTTCTTAAAGAAAAACTAACAGGTCTGTGAGAGATGGAATTCTTACTGGTTGGTAGGTGATCAAATACTTATGTCATGCAATAAAATGCAAATTAATTATTTAAAAATCATACAATGTGATTTTCTGGATTTTTGTTTTTGATTCCGTCTCTCACAGTTGAAGTGTACCTATGATAAAAATTACAGACTTCTACATGCTTTGTAAGTAGGAAAACCTGCAAAATCGGCAGTGTATCAAATACTTGTTCACCCCACTGTATCTTGATTAGATAAGTATTCATACCCCAGAGTCAATACATGTTAGCAGCGATTACAGCTGTGAGTTTTTTTCTGGGTAAGTCTCTAACAGCTTTACACACCTGGATTGTACAATATTTGCACATTATTCTTAAAAAAATTATTCGAGCTCTGTCAAGTTGGTTGTTGATCATTGCTAGAAAGTCATTTTTAAGTCTTGCTATTGATTTTCAAGACGATTTAAGTCAACTGTAACTAAGCCATTCAGGCACATTCAATGTAATCTTGTGTTTTAGGTTATTGTCCTGCTTAAAGGTGAATTTGTCTCCCAGTGCCTGTTGGAAAGCAGACTGAACCAGGTTTTCCTCTAGGATTTTGCCTGTGCTTAGCACTATTCCATTTCTTTTTATCCCAAAAAACTCCCTAGTCTTTGCCGATGACAAGCATACCCATAACATGATGCAGCCACCACCATGCTTGAAAATATGTTGAGTGATACTCAGTGATGTGTTGTGTTGTGTTGGATTTTCCCCAAACATAACACTTTGTATTCAGGACATAAAGGTTATATATTTGCCAAATTTTTTGCAGTTTTACGTTAATGCCTCATTGCATACAGCATGCATGTTATTTTCTGTACAGGCTTCCTTCTATTCACTCTGTCATTTAGGTTAGTGTTGTGGAGTAACTATAGTGTTGTTAAACCCATCCTCAGTTTTATCCTATCACAGCCATTAAACTGTAACTGTAAAGTCACCGTTGTCCTCAAGGTTAAATCCCTGAGTTAGGAAGGATGCCTGTTTCTTTGTATAGGTATTCTTCCTATAGGTGCCCTTCTTTGTTAGGCATTGGAAAACCTCCCTGGACTTTGTCGTTGCATCTGTGTTTGAAATTCACTGCTCAACTGAGGGACCTTACAGATAATTGCATGTGTGGGGTACAGAGAAGGAGTAGTCATTCAAAGATCATTTTAAACATTATTATTGCACCCAGAGTGAGTCCATGCAATTTATTATGTGGCTTATTAAGCACATTTTTACTCCTGGATGTATTTAGGCTTGCCACAACAAAGGGGTTGAATACTTATTGACTCATTTTTTATTAATTTGTAAACATTTCAAAACATCATTCCACTTTGACATTATGTGGTATTGTGTTTAGATTAGTGACACAAAATCTCAATTTAATCCATTTTAAATTCAGGCTGTAACATAAAATGTTTTGGAAAAAGTCAAGGGGTGTACTTTCTGAAGGCACTGTGTGTATACACACACACACACACACACACACACACACACACACACACACATACACACACTGTTCTGTAGTCTGGGCGATGAGGCTGTGTTCCTGTCATCACTGAGGCTGCTAGACAAATTATGGTAGCGGTCCGCCTCACACTGCAGGACTCCTCAGTCTGCCAGAGTAGAGCCACCATGACATCCTGGATGAGCTGTCACTACTATTGCCCAGTTCACATGAACACAGGAGTGGGGGGGGGGGGGGACTGCAGAGCACACACACACATGCTTTACCTATGCACCCAGGCAGACTAAAAGGCAGACAAACACATTGGGCTGCACCATTCTCTCTCCTTCTATCCTCTTTAGGCAGCTTCCCGATCAAACACACATCAAGCCCAGCCACCTGTCGCCCAAGCAGGCAGTTCCTTGTGCTCAGGATTCACTCTGCATCCATTGACTAACCAACAGAATGCATTCAACTGATTTTTCCAAACAAGAACTAGGCAGCTTTCCACTTTCCACATTTCTATATTATACTATTCGTTTGTGTAACTTGCTCTCTGCAAAACGCTAGTTATTTGGTCATAGCAAGTTGCAAATGTGGCAAAATAAATATGTGTTAGCCCCTAAAGCTAATTGCTAGCTAGCTAGCTGGCAGATCTCGTGAGATACGGCAAATCTTGCTAGTAAACTTTTTCTCTAATTGTCAGGCTCTGGCCATAGAGAAGCCTATTTGTTTCTCTATGTAGCCATGGTCAGAGTCTGACAGGTCTATTCTTTCTGTTTCTAGTGGTGGTTTGTGTTGGATCCCTAATTAGAGGCAGCTGCAATGCATGTCGCTAATTAGGGATCCTACATAGGTTTGTATGTTCCATACCGTGGGACGTGGGACATTATTTCGCAAGTCACCGGTGAAGTAAGTGTGCGACGTTACGTTTACATATCGTGTTTATTTGGAACGAATGTTTGTATATCGTGTTTGTTTTTGTGTGTGTAGTTCGGACAGATTAATTGAATAGTCAGTAAATAAAAAATAATGTTGAACTACTATCCCTGCGCTGCGTCTTGGTCTGTGTATGCACCCTCTCATGACACTAATACAGTCCGGTACCTGTGGCAGGATGTATCAGCATTGTTTATGTTTATGCAACAACTTGTTCTTAATCAGAGAGGAAAAGGCGATGAATATTCTAAAATCTTTGTCTGAACATACCTATCTATTTCAATGTAATTAGGGTCCCCTGGAAAACACTGACCAAAACGTTCCTACTCTATCACAACCATCTCCTCCCTTACTTTTTAATTTGTTGTCATACAAAACTGAACTGCATTCCAAGTGTCCACTTTATTCCAACCATAAAATTAGAATGATCATTCAATTTCTATGATTCCATCAGTTTTCCCAAGTGTTTTGATCTATAATCGCAAGTAAAATCTGGTACTTTTATTTAACCACTATTTAAGTCAGTTAAGAACAAATTCTAATTTACAATCACGGCCTACATTGTTCTACAGGGTCAGCCATAGTAGTACAGTGCCCATGGAGCAAATGAGGGTTAAGTGCCTTGCTCAAGGGCACATTGAGAGGTTTTTCACCTTGTCGGCTCAGGTATTCGAACCAACGACCACTAGGCTGCCTGTACAATAGGTGCAATTAGATATGTTGCCCATATTGTGCAGCCCTACACATACACTGAGTGTATAAAACATTATGAACACCTGCTCTTTCCATGACATAGACTGACCAGGTGAAAGCTATGATCCCATATTGATGCCACTTGTTAAATCCACTTTAATCAGAGTAGATGAAAGGGAGGAGACCGATTAAAGAAGGACTTTTAAGCCTTGAGACAATTGAGACATGGATTGTGTATGTGGGCCATTCAGAAGGTGAATGGGCAAGACAAAAGATTGAAGTGCCTTTGAACAGGGTATCGTAGTAGGTGCCAGGCACACCGGTTTGTGTCAAGAACTGCAACGCTGCTGGGTTTTTCAGGCTCAACAGTTCCCCGTGTGTATCAAGAATGGTCCACCACCCAAAGGACATCCAGCCAACTTGACACAACTGTGGGAAGCATTGGAATCAACATGGGCCAGCATCCCTGTGGAACGCTTTCGACACCTTGTTAAGTCCATATCCCCCGAGGCTGTTCTGAGGGCAAAAGGGGGGGATGCAACTCGATATTAGGAAGGTGTTCTTAATGTTTTGTACACTCGGGGTATATACACTACCGTTCAAAAGTTTGGGGTCACTTAGAAATGTCCTTGTTTTTAAAAGAAAAGCACACCTGTTACAAAAAATGCGATTTTCTTTTAAAAACGAGGGCATTTCTAAGTGACCCCAAACTTTTGAACAATAGTGTATAATATGCCATTTAGCAGATGATTTTATCCAAAGCGACATACAGTTATGCGTGCATACATTTTACGTATGGGTGGTCCCGGGAATCAAACCCTGGACCCTGTCATTACAAGCGCCATGCTCTACCAACTGAGCTACCAAGGACCACTATACACACACACTTCACCGAAGCACACGGGCAGACAAATGCACACAGACAAGCCATCTGACAAAAATACACTTAGATTTGCACACAGACTCAAGTGCACACACAGACACACGCCATCCAACACACACATACAAGGAGGACACACATTTCAATGTGATCTTAGTGGCTGATTAAAGGGGATGTGTCCCTAGGAGCAATATAGCAGAACTCCTGGCAATAAGTTGACTTATATTCTATTACTATAGAACATTGGTTATGTAAGTATTACCCTAGCATGTCTGTTTTTTCAGTGTGGACGGGATTAGTTTTTATCAAACTGCCCCCTTTCCTACTTCAAAATGTACTGTTATGACGGAAGACTGGAGGCTGTTGTAGGGATGAACGGTGCAAAACGGCTGTTTGCTCAACTGGTTGAAATATGCAGGAATAGCCACGCCAGATCCTGGTTGCTAAAATTCTAATAATTCGCCTAATGTTTATATGACAAAACAAGCAATGTATAGTGTAGAGAATCATTGTACCATCTAATCCGCTGTGAAATACACTATATATACAAAAGTATATGGGTACCCCTTCAAATTAGTGGATTTGGCTATTTCGCTGAGCACACAGCTATGCAATCTCCATAGACAAACCTTGGCAGTAGAATGGCCTTGCTGAAGAGCTCAGTGACTTTAAACATGGCACCGTCATAGGATGCCACCTTTCCTACAAGTCAGTTTGTCAAATTTCTGCCCTGCTAGAGCTGCCCTGGTCAACTGTAAGTGTTGTTGAGGTGGAAACGTCTAGGAGCAACAACGGCTCAGCCACAAAGTGGTAGGCCACACAAGCTCACAGAATGGGACCGCTGAGTGCTGAAGCACATAGCGCGTAAAAATTGCCTGTCCTTGGTTGCAACACTCACTACCGAGTTTCAAACTTCCACTGGAAGCAACGTCAGCACAAGAAGTGTTCGTCGGGAGCTTCATGAAATGGGTTTCCATGGCCGAACAGCCGCACACAAGCCTAAGCTCACCATGCACAATGCCAAGCGTTGGCTGGAGTGCTGTAAAGCTGCCTCCATTGAACTCTGGAGCAGTACAAACACGTTCTCTGGAGTGATGAATCACGCTTCACCATCAGGCAGTCCTACAAATACATCTGGGTTTGGCAGATGCCAGGGGAACGCTACCTTCCCGAATGCATTGTTCCAACTGTAAAGTTTGGTGGAATAATGGTCTGGGGCTGTTTTTCATGGTTCAGGCTATGTCCCTTAGTTCCAGTGAAAGGAAATCTTAACGTTACAGCATACAATTACATTATACGCTTCCAACTTTGTGGCAACAGTTTAGGGAAGGCCCTCTCCTGTTTCAGCATGACAATGCCCTTGTGAACAAAGCGAGGTCCGTACAGAAATGTTTTGTTGAGATCGTTGTGGAAGAACTTGACTGGCCTGCACAGAGCCTTGACCTCAACCCCATTGAACACCTTTGTGATGAATTGGAACGCCGACTGCGAGCCAGGCCTAATCGCCCAACATCAGTGCCCTACCTCACTAATGCTCTTGTGACTGAATGGAAGCAAGTCCCTGCAGCAATGTTCCAACATCTAGTGGAAAGCCTTCCCAGAAGTGTGTAGGCTGTTATAGCAGAAAAAGGGAGGACCAACTCCATATTAATGCCCATGATTTTGGAATGAGATGTTTGACAAGCAGGTGTCCACATACCTTTGATCATGTAGTGTATTTCAACTTGTCTAGGAATAGCCTAATATTGTCTTTCAGTTAGGAGAAAGTCTAAATAGTATCAATAAGAACCATGAACTGTATGAAGACTTTTAATTAACTGACGTATTCATCAATTTATCAATTCATTGGCACAATATCATCTACTTAATCTTTTAAAAAAGACGAACAGTCACTGGGATAGTTGATATATGACAAAACAGATCATTCATCTGTTGGCTATGTGCATAGCACTTTGTTTGCATAGCACTTTGTTTGAATAGCACTTTGTAGCACTTTGCACATTGCTCTTTGCATCAATTTGTTCCCATGTTCTTACCCAAACTGGGTGCGGCACTGTAAAACTCTGTAATATCCCACAAAGCACAGTGAATGACAATTCACACCGGGAGTTTGTCGGAAAAACTATAGGTTTTTGGGTCTAGAATAAAAACGTTCCCGTCAAGTAAAAAGGACAGATAATGTCAGATTCAGACAGGATAGTTATTTAACTAGCTTCCTGTAATAGTAGTACATCACTGTAATAACACAAACAGTCAGAGAGATTTGGGGCCTGAAGCTCTTCGTCTGGTTTGGCTTCGTCTCCGTCTCTTGGCTTCTGTGAATTGGTGATAGCATCTTCCCTTTTATCTTGTTTTTAATTCCCCAGAGTTGCAGTTCGGTGACCCCTGGGTAACGCATGGCCTTCATCAGAACCCTCCAAACAGGTGTGGTGTGTCAGACACTGTCAGAGCATTATGCATGTAGCGCAAATCCCTCTGCGCCGGGCAGATGTGTCTGCATGATGGACACCGGTGACCTGCCTCACCCCTCTTGAAGTCCTCTCTCGCT
The DNA here is from genome assembly GCA_023634145.1 of Thymallus thymallus. Classification (NCBI taxonomy): domain Eukaryota; kingdom Metazoa; phylum Chordata; class Actinopteri; order Salmoniformes; family Salmonidae; genus Thymallus; species Thymallus thymallus. The sequence goes on from CM042403.1 coordinate 22,582,538, forward strand.
CCAGAATTCCTGCTCTCACTGTATCTATAAATTGGGAGTTTGATCGATAACTGTTAGGGGTTTTCTGTCAAAGTGTTTGAAGGGAAGCAGGGTTGATAGAGGTTGAATCATGAAGACTGTTGCTTTTTTAAACCAAACAGACTTCTTCAGATTCTGCCATTCTCCCTCGCTTTTTATCTGTTGTGGAGGTGCTGCTTGCTGCTAGTCCACAAAGGACAACATAACAGCCAATATTCCTATTCCTCCTCATCATGTACCCCCTCCTCATCTTCCTCTTCATCCTCTTCCTGCTCCTCCCTAAGAGAACAGAACATTTCAACCCTGCATTTTGTACCATGTTTTTATTCTTCTTAAGCACACTCGTTACTGTGTTCCTATTCCTTTATCAGCAATGCCATTAATAACCACCATGGCATCTTGATACCATAAATTACTGTTGTAACAAAACACCTGCTTCAAAGGGAATTTAAATGTATTTTAATTGATGGAGAGGAACAGATGGAGAAAGGGAGAGTTCCATATCACTAGGGAAATCAGCCTTTAACCTTTAACTTAGATGTGATTTACTGAGTTCACATCACAGTGCTGTATCGCTATTCTTTGAACCTCCTCTCTCTGATTTAGGATGGCCCATGTTCTCCAGTTTGATGAGCAAACCAAGAAAGTTAAGGATGCCAACATGCAGGACGAAGACACGTTTGAAATCTACGATCCACACAACCCTGTCAACAAACGGAGAAGAGAGGAGAGCAAGAAGATCATGAAGGAGAAGAAGGCCAGGGGTTAGGGGTTAGTCATGGAGATTAACCCCAGACATGTGATCGACCCAGACCTCTCTCCTCTCTTCCTCTAACCTACCACTTCGAAACAACTGTCATGAACAACCAAAACAAAGCTATTTCTGAGAGGCTGTTGGAATCCGTTCACATCTGAACTGAGGGAACAGCAAACACAGGGCTAATGTGACTTTAGCCCATAAGGGTTATCCCTGATAAAAGGGAAACACACGCGACCTGACAGCTATAGCTAATCTAAAACATCAAGACATAGTGTCCTAGCATTTTGAACTGGAATGTGAACTCACATTTCCAAGAATAGGGTAATTTTCTGTCATCATACAGTGCTGTATGTTGTGATTGCGTGAGTATTGTAAAGTAAAAGTGAAAAGGGTTGTGAAAAAGTGAAATGTTGAGAGATGCCCAACGGATGATGGTCCAAGTCATTGATGTGTTTAATGAGCAATGTCATGAACATGTACTGATAATAAATTACCTTTGTCATAAGACTTGAATGCCTGTGATGTTGGCAGCTGTGTTTGTATTCCTCTCTGTGTTTGATGCGTTAAGAACCTAGGGTACTCCTCAACCATTGGTTTGGGCAGGTGAGAGCAACATGGAGGATACATACTGGGATTTTCACCTGTCCAATTGTTTACTGTCCGTGGAGACTATTTACCTTTTACTAATTTAGCAGACGTTCTTATCCAGAGCGATTTACAGTTAATGCATTAATCTTAAGGTAGCTAGGTGAGACAACCACATATCAAAGATATAGAAAGCAACATGTCCTCAATAAAGCCACGATCAGCAAAGTCAATGCTGGTAAGCAAAGACAAGTGTGACTGTTAGTGCAAGAAAGGCAACTACTGAGAAACCAGCAAGCCACAGGATGCTATTGAGCTTAAGGAAAGAAGATTATGAGAGGAAGTTACTTTAAACTATGTGTTATGAAAACCTTGACTTAGGTGAGCAGTGAGCAGTGAGCAGAAAGGAAGTAGAGACAATGGACAGTAGCTGCTGCAGTAGATTCCCCTATACATTGATCAGTTTAGCATTGTTCCCCTAATAGTTAACATCAGTATCTGGAGAGGGTAAGCTGATCCTGGACCGTGCCCAAGGCCAACTTTTCCTCATATCTGATATAACAGCAGATGAGTAGACAGAGCCAGCCAGTGTGACTTCACATGACTGGAATCATGAAAAAAGCTCTCCAGCAGAAGTTGTGAAAACTGGTATTAAAGCTCTATTAAGTCCCTGACTCTGTCTTTATTTAAGCACCATAATTGCATCCCAAATGACACCCTTTTCCCCATATAGGGCCCATACGGTTCTGTTCAAAAGTAGTGCACTATATAGGGAATAGGATGACATTTGGGATGCACAATGAGTCAGTCTTTAGGGCTTCCTCTCCTCTCTATTCAAACCCTGTCAGTTAAAACAGTCAGGCAGGATATGATCTGCCTTCACCCAGCCATTTCACAGTCATTTCACCAGATTGATGCAAGGAACACATAGCTGTGGTGAAATCGAACTAGTGACAATCGAACCTCCTTGCCTCTCTTTTTAAGTATTGTTCCTTTCATACTCCATCAACTGAGAGCCATAGGCTCTGGTAAAAATGAGGAGAAGGGTGGTTCCGGTCATATGGCATAGTGTACTATATGGGGACTGCAATAGGGTGGTTCTGGTCAAAAGAAGTGCACTACACAGAGAATAGGGTGCCATTTGAGACTAGCCTCTGCTTTAATGTAGTGGTTTGGTTAGGGTAAATGATGTAGATTTGCCATGTGTGTGACCAGGAGCAGAGTTTGGCCGGCAGGCCGCTTTTTACTGCTCTTCTGGGTTCATGCTTAACTTCTCATATGGAACAGGAAGGAGAGTTAATGTTCCACTATGAGCCTGGTCGGCCAGCCACGGCCTGGCCCGAGTCTGGGCTGCTGCTGCTGCTAATGTAAAACAGCTGAGAGGCACCATGCTTCAGTAAGACTCCCTACTGTAGCCATGCCAGTGGCTGGCCATAGGTGGGTCACAACCAGTGGTGTAAAGTACTACTTACTTTACTATTTATATTTTTACTACTTTTACTTCACTACTTTTTATTCCATAAATTTTTCCTGACACGTAAAAAAGTACTTGTTACATTTTGTATGCTTAGCAGGACAGGAAAATGGTCCAATTCAGGCACTAATCAAGAGAACATCCCTGGTCATCCCTACTGCCTCTTATCTGGTGGACTCACGAAACACAAATGCTTTGTTTGTAAATGATGTCTGAGTGTTGTAGTGTGACCCTGGCTTTCCGTTTAAAAAAAATTGTGTCGTCTGGTTTGCCTAATATAAAGAATTTGAAATTATTTATACTTTTACTTTAAATACTTCAGTATATTTTAGCAATTGCATTTACTTTTAATACATAAGTATATTTAAAACCAAATACTTTTAGACTTTTTCTCAAGTAGTATTTTACTGAGTGACTTTCACTTTTACTTGAGTCATTTTCTATTTAGTCAAGTATGACAATTGGGTACGTTTTCCACCACTGGTCACAACCGATTCCTTTTAGGCTTGTGCGTGGCTGATATCAATATTGGCTCTTGGCTAGAAACATTTTCTGTTTACAAAAGCTCTCACAATATTGTTCAAAACAAAACACAAATAGACATGAAACAGTCAAGAAATTCAATATAAGGAGCTAGCTACTGTATTAGCTTGAGAAAACAAAAACAGCTTAAGCGTAAATCATAGTTCACAGATGATGAGACGCGATTGTCCGTCGTCCCATTGTGACATTGTGAGACCACCATCCGCGGGGGACGCACAGCCCGAACGCACACCTCGCCACAATTCCCAACAAACGTGGCTCCGGTACGCATCCTAGAACATTGCTGTGCATATGTGTACAGGTTTTGTACTATGATAAAAACTTTAGCCTTGGGCCTTCTGAGTGGCGCAGCGGTCCATTCCTGGCCTGTGCCACAACCGACCGTGGCTGGGAGTCCCATTGGACGGCTCACAGCCTTAACATGGAGACATGCTAGTGGGGGTTGGAGATGGTACAAAGGACAAGACAATGCCACTCCTCTCTCTAGTACAGCAACACCAGAAGAATACTTAACATTCCCTGGCATGGCCTTGCTGTGCTGTGGCTAGCTCTGGGCAGGAAATACAGGGTCAACGTTGCTGCTGTCTGTCTGTCGGTCTGTCTGTCCGTCCATCCATCTGTCAAATGACTGCTGGGAATGAGATTGGAGGTAATAACATTATCATGCTCTTCCACCACCAACACTATCTTCTCTGCCCTTGTGGACGGACTGACGGAGGCTAAAAATAGCAGACTAATCCTTCTCCTCTCCTAAAAACACAGTATGTGTGTATGAGCTACAGTAAGATGGCTGGGAATGATGGCTACGTTTACTGTCTTTTTGTTTTTGGTAGAGGGAGCTAAATAACATTACAGTTTACAGTGGGCTCTACAAGGCTTTGATGCTGCTTCCCTTAACCCTCCATATGATTTTTCCTGCCCATTTACTATTGCATTTAATGTAAATAACTTGTAACACAGACGCACTCCTGCTCCATGGTTCGACTGCTCATTTAGCATGCCAGTGGCCTGTGACCACCTCCCCCCAACACACACACACACACCTTTTCCCTTGACTTTGTAAAGGTATTTTAGTTTGACCTTGCTTCTGATCTACCCTCACCCCCACCCATTTGACATGATATGAAAAACATCTTTCCCCCTGGTTTGGTCTTACCCCTGTAGTGCCCTGTCATAATATGTTTTGACCCCCACACCTGCAGTGCCGAAGCTCACGTGGCCAGGAGGTGTGAAGGTGTGGAGCAGCATAGGAGGACCAGGATGTGGAGTGGGCCACGTGTCTGACCTCTAACCCCTAGCTATGAGTCCTCGCAGCCTGGCCAAGTCCCCTGTGTGAGAGGGAGAAACCTGGCTGTATGGGGCAGGAGCTGCGTGTGTGCCTGTGTCCATGCGTAATTAGAAGGGATGGATAGTGCACTTAACCAATCACCCTCTTCTGCCTGGGGCCACAAACTCTGTCCTGGGGCTCCCAGTCAGCACTACACAGCTGATTAAAATAATCAAACCTTGATGATGAGTTGGTTATTGTCAGGCTCTGGCCATAGGGAGCTCTTTGGCTCCTCTAGATAGCCAGGGTCAGAGCCTGACAGATCTAGTAGATCTAGATCTGTTTTAGTTTTGTGCTGAATCCCCAATTAGAGACAGCTGCGAGACGTTGTCTCTGATTGGGGATTCTATTTAAGTTGCCTTTTCACACACCTGTTGTGTGGGTCATTGTTAGATGTTTGTACGTTTCATGTCACAGACAAGTAAGTGTATTCCATTTCATTGTTTTGTAATTATAGTTCGTCATTGAGTTGATTATACATAGTATAATAAAATGTCGAACTATACCTGCTCTGCGCCTTGGTCTCTCTCTACACCCACTCGTGACAGAATGACCCACCACAACAAGACCAAGACGCGCAGTAAAAAAAAACATCGACGGGCAAAAGAACAGCCTGGAGCCCAGAAACCCCAAACAGTTTTTGGGGGAGGGCTATGGGGGTGGTCGGGGGTTGACGGAGAAGAACCACGGCCACTGCACTCGTGGGGGATCCAGGAGGAGCCCCTACAGCCATGGGAGCAGAGGTACGGAGAGGAGTCGGAGGAAAACGACGACTATGTGCCTTTGTTCCCTCACTCGTGGGGGCTCCCGATGGAGTCCTCACAGGAAGGGGATTGGCGATGGAGAGAGGAAGATCGGGGCAGTCGCATCCCTCCAACGCCAGTTCCCAACCCGGTGCCTCCAGCGTCGGCCCAGAGTCAGGTACGGTCCGTGCCTGCTCCGCGCACCACACCATCGGTGCGCACTCACAGCCCGGCACCGTCCTTGCCGGCTTCGCGCACCATACCATTGGTGCGCAGCCAAAGCACGGAGAGGCTGGAGGAAGAGGATCGCCCACCACTTCGTCTTCCAACGATCCAGGATCGAGAGAAACCCGAGGGGTTTTATGAATACCAGAAGGAGGAACAGACGAGGTGGTGGAGAGCCTGGGTTGCTCTTCCACTGGAGAAGCAGACGGACCCGCTGCTGATAGAAATAGAGGAGGAGGAGGACTTCGGGCGCCGATATGCTCTAGTGAACAAGCTGATGGATATGCGGGAGCGGGCTTCTGAGCCTCCAGCCAAGGTCAGCAGCCCTGAGCCTCCAGCCAAGGTCAGCAGCCCTGAGCCTCCAGCCAAGGTCAGCAGCCCTCAACCTCCTGCGAAGGTCAGCGCCTCTCAACCTCCTGCGAAGGTCAGCGCCTCTCAACCTCCTGCGAAGGTCAGCGCCTCTCAACCTCCTGCGAAGGTCAGCGCCTCTCAACCTCCTGCGAAGGTCAGCGCCTCTCAACCTCCTGCGAAGGTCAGCGCCTCTCAACCTCCTGCGAAGGTCAGCGCCTCTCAACCTCCTGCGAAGGTCAGCGCCTCTCAACCTCCTGCGAAGGTCAGCGCCTCTCAACCTCCTGCGAAGGTCAGCGCCTCTCAACCTCCTGCGAAGGTCAGCGCCTCTCAACCTCCAGCGAAGGTCAGCGCCTCTCAACCTCCAGCGAAGGTCAGCAACTCTGAGCCTCCAGCGAAGGTCAGCAACTCTGAGCCTCCAGCGAAGGTCAGCAACTCTGAGCCTCCAGCGAAGGTCAGCAACTCTGAGCCTCCAGCGAAGGTCAGCAACTCTGAGCCTCCAGCGAAGGTCAGCATCCCGGAGCCTCCAGCGAAGGTCAGCATCCCGGAGCCTCCAGCGAAGGTCAGCAACTCTGAGCCTCCAGCGAAGGTCAGCAACTCTGAGCCTCCAGCGAAGGTCAGCAACTCTGAGCCTCCAGCGAAGGTCAGCAACTCTGAGCCTCCAGCGAAGGTCAGCAACTCTGAGCCTCCAGCGAAGGTCAGCAACTCTGAGCCTCCAGCGAAGGTCAGCATCCCGGAGCCTCCAGCGAAGGTCAGCATCCCGGAGCCTCCAGCGAAGGTCAGCATCCCGGAGCCTCCAGCGAAGGTCAGCATCCCGGAGCCTCCAGCGAAGGTCAGCATCCCGGAGCCTCCAGCGAAGGTCAGCATCCCGGAGCCTCCAGCGAAGGTCAGCATCCCGGAGCCTCCAGCGAAGGTCAGCATCCCGGAGCCTCCAGCGAAGGTCAGCATCCCGGAGCCTCCAGCGAAGGTCAGCATCCCGGAGCCTCCAGCGAAGGTCCGCAGCCCGGAGCCTCCAGAGACGGTCCGCAGCCCGGAGCCTCCAGAGACGGTCCGCAGCCCGGAGCCTCCAGAGACGGTCCGCAGCCCGGAGCCTCCAGAGACGGTCCGCAGCCCGGAGCCTCCAGAGACGGTCCGCAGCCCGGAGCCTCCAGAGACGGTCCGCAGCCCGGAGCCTCCAGAGACGGTCCGCAGCCCGGAGCCTCCAGAGACGGTCCGCAGCCCGGAGCCTCCAGAGACGGTCCGCAGCCCGGAGCCTCCAGAGAGGGTCCGCAGCCCGGAGCCTCCAGAGAGGGTCCGCAGCCCGGAGCCTCCAGAGAGGGTCCGCAGCCCGGAGCCTCCAGAGACGGCCGGCAGCCCGGAGCCTCCAGAGACGGTCCGCAGCCCGGAGCCTCCAGAGACGGTCCGCAGCCCGGAGCCTCCAGAGACGGTCCGCAGCCCGGAGCCTCCAGAGAGGGTCCGCAGCCCGGAGCCTCCAGAGAGGGTCCGCAGCCCGGAGCCTCCAGCGAAGGTCAGCCGCCCTGAAACTCCACCGGTGCCCAGTCCGGGTTCGGCCATCTGCTCCACTTCCATGCCGGAGCAGTCCGCTCCACCTGTGCCCAGTCGGGGTCCGGAGGTCTGCCCAGCTCCAGAGCCGGAACCACCTGTCACACCGGTGCCCAGTCCGGGTTCGGCCATCTGCTCCACTTCCATGCCGGCGCAGTCCGCTCCACCGGTGCCCAGTCCGGGGCCGGTCGTCTGCTCCACTCCCATGCCAGAGCAGTCCACTCCACCGGTGCCCAACTGGGGTCCGGACGTCTGCCCAGCTCCAGAGCCGGAACCACCTGCCACACCGGTGCACAGTCCGGGTCTGGGCGTCTGCCCCGCTCCATGGCCGGAGCCGTTCGCCAGACCAGGTCCCATTCCAGGACAGGTCATCAGACTGGCGTCAGGGAGGAAAGTGTCCACTTCACCGGGGCCAGAACCGCCACCGAGGTGAAGTGTCCCTCCCCAACCCTCCCATGTCAGTTTTTTTTTTATGATTCATTTTTTTTTAAATATGTATTTAGCGCGGTCGGGAGTCCGCGCCTTAGAGGGGGGGTACTGTCAGGCTCTGGCCATAGGGAGCTCTTTGGCTCCTCTAGATAGCCAGGGTCAGAGCCTGACAGATCTAGTAGATCTAGATCTGTTTTAGTTTTGTGCTGAATCCCCAATTAGAGACAGCTGCGAGACGTTGTCTCTGATTGGGGATTCTATTTAAGTTGCCTTTTCACACACCTGTTGTGTGGGTCATTGTTAGATGTTTGTACGTTTCATGTCACAGACAAGTAAGTGTATTCCATTTCATTGTTTTGTAATTATAGTTCGTCATTGAGTTGATTATACATAGTATAATAAAATGTCGAACTATACCTGCTCTGCGCCTTGGTCTCTCTCTACACCCACTCGTGACAGTTATTTGAATCAGCTGTGTAGTGCTATGGCAAAAACCAAGAGGTGCACCCGAGGGAGCCCCAGGACAGAGTTTGGGAAACCTTGCTCTATAGGCCATCGGTACAGGGTCACCAGAGCATGTCCATAATGGAGCCCATTTGTGTTGATATTAGGAGTTAGGAGTGTTGATATGAGTTGGAGAGAGAGAGAGTTCAAAGAGGAGAGAGCTAGATCTGAGGGGAAATGCCACTGTAGGTCTCTGTAGCCTATTATAAAGCAGTATTACCTTGGTGTAACATCCAGCACTGCATTAGCTGAATCTGACCAATGTGTACTGTGCTTTTACTACCTCTGTATGTCTTTCTGGGTCTCTGTGACCCTCTCTGTCACAATGCCCTGTCCCTTTCTACCTGAGCTGTAATGCTGAAAGTCTATGATCTACTCATCTCAGTTGTTGTATTCTAATGGTCTCATGGTGGAAAAAGAGGAGGTAGTTTAAGATAAAGAGAGGTAGGCAGGGCCCCTGTTCTTTAATAGGGTTAACCTGTATACATGTCACAGATGATATTTCACTTTATGAGATTTATTTTTAAGCAGACAGGTTTTTCCTCTCTTCCGCTCCTTCATCTTCCCCTCTCTGTAATGCAAATGTGCTTCTCAAACCAAATCACATTTTATTCGTCACATGCGCTGAATACAACTGATGTAGACTTTACCGTGAAATGCTTGCTTACGAGCCCATCCCAACGATGCAGAGTTTTAAAATGAAATAGTAACACAAGGAATAAAATAAAATGCACAAGAATGGAGCTACATTATATACAGGCAGAACCAGATCAATGTGCAGAGGTATGATGGTACATTGCTGCAGGGACTTGCTTCCATTCAGCCACAAGAGCATTAGTGAGGTCAGGCACTGATGTTGGGCGATTAGGCCAGGCTTGGAGTCGGCATTCCAGTTCATCCCAAAGGTGTTCGATTGTGTTGAGGTCAGGGCTCTGTGCAGGCCAGTCAAGTTCTTCCACAGCTATCCCGACAAACCATTACTGTATGGACCTCCCTTTGTGCATGGGGGCATTGTCATGCTGAAACAGGAAAGGGCCTTCCCCAAACTGTTGCCACAAAGTTGGAAGCACAGAATTGTCTGGAATGCCATAGTATGCTTTCCCTTCACTGGAACTAAGGAGCCCGAACCATGAAAAACAGCCCCAGACCATTATTCCTCCTCCACCAAACTTTACAGTTGGCACTATGCATTCTGGCAGGTAGCGTTCTCCTGGCATCCGCCAAACCCAGATTAGTCCATTGGCCTGCCATAAGGTTGTAGCGTGATTCATCACTCCAGAGAACGTGTTTCCAATGGCGACGAGCTTTACACCACTCGAGCCGACACTTGGCATTGCACATAGTGATCTTAGGTTTGTGTGCGGTTGCTCGGCCATGGAAACCCATTTCATGAAGCTCCTTCTTGTGCTGACGTTGCTTCCAGAGGCAGTTTGGAACTTGGTAGTAGTCTTGCAACCAAGGACAGACGTGCTACAGATTTTTTTTCTGAGAGAGAGAAAGAAAGACTGAGAGCTTGATTCTGTAAGCTTGATTGGCCTACCACTTCGCGGCTGAGCCGTTGTTTCTCCTGGATGTTTCCACTTCACGATAACAGCACTTACAGTTGACCGGGGCAGCTCTAGCAGGGCATCATTTTGACGAACTACCTTGTCACTGAGCTCTTCAGTAAGGCCATTTTACTGCCAATGTTTGTCTATTGAGATTGCATGTCTGTGTGCTCGATTTAATACACCTGTCAGCCAAGGGTGTGGCTGAAATAGCCAAATCCTCTAATTTGAAAGAGATTAGTAACTGTCGATCTGATGTCCAGAAGTGCTTGTTGGTCATATGTGACAATAGTATGAACTTTCTTTACAACTCTCTGGATGATGAAGTATTAGAAAGCAGTCACTGGCTTCTTCCACACGCATGACTGGGCCACTGAAACCTGGGGTTTGTTGCTCCTGTGCTGCTTGTCCATCCTCATCTTATAGGGCAAAAACGACCGCCTATTCCCTATATAGGGCACTAATCATTTGACCCAGAGACTCAGACACCTAATTTAAGAAGTGCCACTGGAGGGGTATATGTCAGGAGAGATGACAACCTGGGGAATGCGATATAGCATAATATTCTCCTTCTACTGGGGGGTACTGGAGCATTAACAAAAACACAGAGATTCATTCCCCCTGCAAGGCCTTGCCAGACGCTGGATCCAAGAGAGGCCAGGCTGCCTGCACACGAAAACCCCCACAACCAGAGGTATTGGACGAGACTGATCAGGAATGAACACTATTTCCCCAAAATCTTAAAGCATAGAAAGGAACCAGTCAAAACAATAAATTAAGCCCAAGACTACAACCAAGACCAAGGTTAAACTCTAAAAAGGAAACCTCAGAAATATTTTACCTCGGACTGAATTAGCATTTTGCATTAAATTACACGCTGGACGGTTGTTATCTAACCCACCCATTGGAGACTGTAAAAATATTTCCATTTAAGGTACTGCATGAATTTATTCCATAACTCTGGGAGACGATTCTTAGAAAGGGGAATTTTTATTTTAAATGACTACATTGGTGCTGTAGTGTGAGTATGGTGTTGAACTCTGAAGGACGTCTGCAGAAATGAGACCTGGCTGTTGGAATCTGAGTATGACTGGTCCCCAATGGAAAATGGCAAGTCTGGAACCCACAAAGGAATCCTGCTCATTGAAAAGGATGACGCCTTCTTGTTTTGAGCTCCTAACAACGACCGAACATCTGATGAATTCATTGTATCATTGCATCGGTTAGCACAATTGTGAGCATTAACAACAACAATGACTGTTGTGGACATTGTGTACCATAGGTCTACATACTGCACTGAACGTTTGATTGAATGAGATTGTGGACTTGATGTGTTTGTACTGTGTGGGTGGTGGAGCCTGTAGACCTTTGTTGCTTTACTGACTGACTGTCTGAATGAAGAACTACACCCATGACTACTGCCTCAGGACTCAAAGAAAAGCTTTCACCTGTAAAACCATCTGACTCCAGTCATGAAAAAATGTAAAATGACTTTGACCTTCTCTTAAACCTCTTAGACCACCAACCACGCTAATAATCAAGTATCTCTAAATACAGTATTGTATTTCTCAACTTTCTCCTGGACTGTATCAGTGACTGTCCAATTTATTTATGCTGGAACAGACCTTGCATTGGAACAAATATAGATTACATGCAGGTACTGTAGGCTACACTCCGATCTTCACCTTTCTCTTAGTCAGCAGAACAACACCACCTTGTGACCCAACACTAAGGCTCTCCTCTCTAAAATGCCAACTGTTTGGGATTTCCAGGAATGCAAGAAATGTCTGAAATGGAGATGTCCATACGTTAGTGTTGTGTCATGGGCCCATCGCTTTGAGGGCCTATCACTCTCCACTAAGCCAGACAGGTATCTTTGGCCTTTCGGTCCAAACATTGTCAGTGTTTGGACAAAAGTCAGTGTGCTGTTATTTATTTGTCTCTCCAAAATGCAAATAGTTTTGTTTTTAGTAGGAAAAGCAGGGGTCTGGAATGGAGATGTCCATTCCACGTTAGTGTTGTGTCATGGGCCTATCACTCTGAAGGCTTATCATTCTCACAAGAGCCAGCTGAAAAGATCCAGTCTAAACATTTCTAGAGTATACAGCAGTAATTATGTTCCTTCTTTGCACACTGGCCAGAGTCTCTCTATCGCTCTCACAGTCTCCCAGTGTACTGGTCCCAGTCCAGATTAGAATCTAAGCTATGTAACCCTCGCAGCCCTGTGCAGTCCTGTGCAGTGGACAAAGCACCAGGTCAGGATATAAAATAGATTGATGGTCAGGAAGTGAGTGGATGCCTACAGTACATGCTATTGGCTGTGACTGAACACACACCTTCATAAGTGCGTGGTAGTGGTATTGTGGTCAAAGGAAAGGCTCTCTGTTTTCTTCCTCTTTCTTTCTATGTCGCTCTCCCTCTCTATCTCTCTCTTCTTCTTTTTTTAGCTTATGCATATTTATTTGTATTTTGCATATTACCAAATGGGTTCAATGTCTGTAGTCCTGCTGTGATATGAATACATTTGTGAACCTCCTGAAAAATACCATTTATGTTGACCTCAAGACCTGATGTCCTTTCAAGACACCACCAAACATCCTGCCACAGTCTTTGTCTCCACGTCTAACGGAAGCAACAATGAGAAGGAGTCCAACAAGAGCAGACAATATCAACAAAGATGAGTTTGCCAGGTAGAGATACCTGCCAATGCACAATATATTCCCGCTTCTGTGTATTTCATTTCCTTATTTACACCCACATGATAGCAGCAGGTCCATTCCCATATCCACCCCTGGAATAGTTAGGAGATAGTGTCATACAACCTCAGAGAGATGGTGAGAGACATTGATACTTAACCTCAGAAGACATCTTTGAGGAATAATTTTAGGAATTTACCTTTTTTTGTACGTAAGAGTATTGGGGCCAAGTGAAGATAAAAAAATTAATGAACAGCAACAGGTTGTAGTACTTGGTTATTATTTTTAGCATGATAGTACTTCGAGAATAAAGTGGCAATATCTCGAGAATATATTCGAAATTTAATTTCGAGAATAAGTGTCAAAATTTGGAAAATAAAGTCTTAGTTATATTTCAAGATTAATGTAGGGGATTTGTTTAAGTGCATGTCTCCCTGGCTCCCTGTTGCTTTGCGCGCCACCGTTGAAATGCCTGAGTTAGATGACATGATGAAACTAAACTTTAGAATTGGATTTAGTAAGCAGGAAATCCTTGCTCTTTTATCACATAATAACAATGTTATTATAAGTTTTGGGACCTGGAAAAGTTTGTGCCAGAAGGAGGAACCGTGGTTACATACATAGGTCGAGACGGGCTGGTTATGTGTGTGTGTGGGCGGAAAAAAATAGGGGCAAAACAAACATATGGCCATCTATCTAATGATCTAATACGTTCGTTCAAACAGGCGTCACTGCGCATTCACGTTTATCAATCTGATCGAATAACTCGCGCACGCACACACCAAGTTTCCCCCGAGAAATTTCAGACTATAGGCATATACTCTTCTAATGACCATGGTGTGTTATGAGCACAAACATAAAATCTTCTTGGCACTGTCACCGAACGCGAAGAAAACTGGGGGAGTCCCTGTCGCTGCAACCTGGTCCCAGGGCATTTCGTAGGCTGGTCAGTCTGCCCTCCAAAATCGTTCTGCTGGGTAGCCTAGGCGAACGCCTTGCAAAACAAATCTGTGTATAATGGCAACTATTAAAGATCTTATCCATGGTGCTTTACTAACATTAGTTTGTCCCCCTTATGACAACTATCCTTATAACGACTATATGCTAGTAGGCTACATGACATCACCCAATAAAACAAATGACCTTGAGATCCTGGAGACCGGGGGTTATACGCGTGTATGTCCCATGTCAAGCTGCTCTCCAAATTCGCTACAACTCTGCTATTTTGCAGCCCATTATAAAATGATAGCGGTTTACTATAGATTGAGTTCTCTAACATGTAGTATTTTGCAGCCCATTATAAAACTAGCGGTTTATTAGATTGAGTACTCTAGTTGTTGTGTTGTGTTCATCACTGATTGTCTAGTATATCATCCGTGATTCGTATAATCGATTGGACAGTATATTTTGTTTATATGTTTTTATCGGAAATGACTAGGTAATTTGGTGGTTCGATTTCCGTTGTATTTTGAGATGTTACTTGTTGAGATAAACGTCAGCTTCAACTAAGAACAAGTATTTTTTACTGCTTTACCCAATCCCCTGCCCCCCTGCTCCGTGGCAGCCCTTGAGCCCGACAGGACGCGCAATCCTATTCCACGCAATCTGTGACCTACATTCACTAGATAATATGCGTAAGGTGGTCCATTAATTGGAAGTGTAGTCTACATAAAACACAATGCCATGATGCATAAATGTGTAAGTTAACCATTCGTTTCAACATATACAGTAGGCGGATGGCCTAGCTGTTACTATCTAAAATATACTATGCACGGTGTTGGCATACGCAGGAGATTGAGGATAACGTTGTAGCGAATTCGAAGGGCACCATGTCTGCACGCAACTCCATGTCTCTTCGCACACATCTGCATACACACACAACCCACCTGTCTCTACCTACCGTATGTATGTAACCTCATGGACCTCATCCAAGACCAGTGTGGTTCCTCCTGAAAATAATCTGTAGCACAACCTCTTCCAGGTCCTAATAGGCCTACTTATAATAATATGGTTATTATGTGCTAAAAGACAAAGGATTTCCTTTTTAGACAATTCTAAAGTATAGTTTCACCAGGTCATCTAACTGCAAGCATTTTTCAATGGTGGTGGCACAGCAACAGGGAGCCAGGGAGACATGAAGTTAACCAAATATCCTACTTTAATCTTCAAATATAACTGCCCCTTGACTTTATTCTCAAAATTACATTTTGGGTTTATTCATATATTGCAAAAAATAAAACAATCCAACTACCATCACCCTTTGCAATTATTATTATTATTATTATTATTATTATTATTTTACTTGGCCCTAATATTCTTCCATAGCACTGGTTTACAAGCAACACTTAATGCAAATTACTTCATGTATTTGACCACTCTAAAATACATGAAAATGCATTTCTTGACATGACAGGTAGATTAATCTTTGCATGAGAGGCTAATAAATACACACTCTCAAACACAATGTTGATATCGTCATTACAATTGATCATCAGAATGAACCAGAGAGGCCTGGAAAACTTGTGTTATCACTAACACACAGTACCGAGGGTAACAGTCCACATCTTCCCCCATTAAATGTAGTGTTAATCCTCCAGTGTTATGTTTAATCACTTAATCAGTTGATTACAATTTGATGGCCTGGTATATGGCCTCATTCACTTTGTCTAAGTGACAGTATTAACCAGAGTTAAATATAGAGGCTATATTTCAAAGAACTGATAAAGTAGTAAAAGGAGCCTCCAAAGTATGAAAACCTGCCTAGGATTCACTGCCTATGTATGCTGTCACTGCAGTGATTACTCTATGATGTCATTTTGTTTTATCTATGCAGTCTCATCAAAACCATTGGAGACTCCCAGGATGGAAGAAAAGACCACATTTTTCACTCAGCTGCAGCTTAGACTGGACACAGATCAAGTGCAGCATTACAATGAAGCAGAACTGCAATCAAGAGCACTAACCCAGGGAGAGCCATACAGCCTACTGTACAATACCCAGAGTACACAGAGTACCCAAAGCCCCATCATCATCATTCATCCCCATTAGGCTGCGGTCTGTCATTAGCTGTGTAGAGGAGGAGGAGAACGGCCTGTATAACTCATCTCTGATGGGGATTGAGATGTGATGGCCACTTGGCCATGAGAAAACGCCCCTTTACTACTGCTGGCTTTAGCACGCACATACACACACACAAGCACATACTCTCTCTCACACACACAGACACACACACGCACACACACACCATCTCATCTACCCTCTGGGCTGCTCAAACACTCTCTCTTGGCACAACTCCATCGGGCTAAGTGATTGGCTATCAAATCACTTTGGCCCTAATCTACTTACCTGGCTGCCTCTGCATGGCGACAGGACAGGAGACATGATGGGACTGGAAGCCTCTGAAGGTGAACTGCTGTACGGACAGCTAGGGTAGAGGAACCAGGGCAATCATTGAGAGACAAAGACTCAGTTTGGGGTTGAAACAATATCCTATTAAAGACTTTGGGAGCGTTATACCAGTGTGCAGATTCACTTTCTGTTTTACAGCGGAGACACACACACAAACGTTTCTGTTCAGCAGTATTCTGCATCACTTGATACTATACTGTACTATCATTATTATATAATAGCATGAGAAAGCAATTATCATCTGTTTTCCATCCTTTGTTATTGCTGTGCTTTTAGATTTACCTACAGGTGTTGACCCCGGGGCCTGACTGGTATACACTGAGTGTACAAAACATTAAGAACACCTTCTTAATATTGAACTGCACCCCCTTTTGCCCTCAGAACAGCCTCAAGTCGTCGGGACATTGACTCTACAAGGTGTCGAAAGCGTTCCACAGGGATGCTGGCCCATGTTGACTCCAATGCTTCCCACAGTTGTGTCAAGTTGGCTGGATGTCCTTTGGGTGGTGGACCATTCTTGATACATACAGGAAATTGTTGAATGTGATAAACCCAGCAGCTGTTGCACATCTTGACACACTCATACCGGTGCGCCTGGCACCTGCTACCATACCCCGTTCATAGGCACTTAAATCTTTTGTCTTTCCCATTCACCCTCTAAATCGCATACATACACAATCCATGTCTCAATTGAATCGAGGCTTAAAAATCCTTATTTAACCTGTGTCCTCCCCTTCATGTACACTGATTGAAGTTGTCACACCCTGATCTGTTTCACCTGTCTGTGTGCTTGTCTCCATCCCCCTCCAGGTGTCGCCCATCTTCTCCATAATCCCCTGGGTACTTTAACCTGTGTTCTTTGTGTGGCTGTTGCCAGTTCGTTTTGCTTGTCAAGCCTACCAGCGTTTTTCACCTTTGCTCCAGCCTTGTTATAGTTACTGTCTTCTAGTTTTCCCGGTGTTGACCATTCCTGCTGCCCTGACCCCAAGCCTGCCTGCCGTCTAGTACCTTTGCCCCACTACTCTGGATTACCGAACTCTGCCTGCCCCTGACCCTGAGCGTGCCTGCCATCTTGTACCTTTGCCCCACTACTCTGGATTACCAAACTCTGCCTGCCCCTGACCCTGAGCGTGCCTGCCGTCTTGTACCTTTGCCCCACTACTCTGGATTACCGAACTCTGTTATTCCTAATGTTTTGTCCCGTCAGTGTAGTATGCTTACAGCAGGTGTTCATAATGTTTGTCCACCCAGTGTAGTATGCTTACAGCAGGTGTTCCTAATGGACAAAACATTAGGAACACCTGCTGTAAGAATACTACACTGCATGGACAAAGCAATATTTTGTCCATGCAGTCCATGCAGTGTAGTGCGCTTACAGCAGGTGTTCCTAATGTTTTGTCCATGCAGTGTAGTATGCTTACAGCAGGTGTTCCTAATGTTTTTTCCATGCAGTGTAGTATGCTTACAGCAGGTGTTCCTAATGTTTTGTCCATGCAGTGTAGTATGCTTACAGCAGGTGTTCCTAATGTTTTGTCCATGCAGTGTAGTATGCTTACAGCAGGTGTTCCTAATGTTTTGTCCATGCAGTGTAGTATGCTTACAGCAGGTGTTCCTAATGTTTTGTCCATGCAGTGTAGTATGCTTACTTACTTTCTTATGTTCTTCTTATTTCTTATTTTCTTTGTTGTTTTTTTAGTTCTACCTTGTTATTTTGAGTATTACATTGTTATTGATTACTGCATTGTTGGGGTGCAAGAAAGCTGCAAGAAAGGCATTTCATTGTACTTGTGCACGTGACATTAAAACTTGAATCAGTACACTTCGTGGCTGAGAATATAGAATAGAACTTACAGGACTGTCCTTGCATGTGGGGTGAGAGGGACGAGGTAGACAGATGTTCCCCCCAGCAGCCCCACATCCCTTCCTGTGGTGTTCTCTACAATAACTCAGTCTGGTTGGCCGTCTGCTGTGGGAGAGAGCAGCGAACGGGGCCTAACCCCAGGAGAGACCAGGCCAGGCCAGGCTTGGGCAATAGCCGATACCTGATGGACTTAATATACACACACACACACACACACACACACACACACACACACACACACACACACACACACACACACACACACACACACACACACACACACACACACACACACACACACACACAGGCACACACACAGGCACACACACAGGCACAGACACACACACAGGCACACACACAGGCACGAAGACACTCACAGACATGCACGCAGACACACCCACACATGCACTGTCTCCTGTCTCCAACACCTTTTGGAGCTGTGTTTAGCTTAAATAGAATCATGTCCAAAGCACTTCAGACTCTCATCGGCGACACCAGGAGTACCACAGCTAGCTTTGATTGCAGGCAGCCAGACAGGGAGGAAGGCAGTGGGGTTCTTGCTATCCTCACTTCTCTGAGAAGAGATGCCATTTGTCATCATGTTAATCCTCACACCCTCCAGTAGAAAAAAAACACTAACATTCAGCAGTGTAGATCTGGCGACTTCAGAATCCAGACCCCTGTTCTTTGCCGTTATCACATTGTCCTCAGCCAGACAGCAGCCCTGGGCCCTTTGGCTGGCAGAAGGCTGCCTTTGCTAACCTGTTATCTGTCACGGCATCTCCACGACATGTCACAGGGGCTTTGGTGCTCTGGCTCCCTGCCAGGCTAGGATTTGTCTCTGTCATGGAAGGATCTGGTTCTAGGATTTGTGTCTCTGTCAGGGAAGGACCTGGTTCTAGGATTTGTGTTTCCAGGTCCAGAGGTGAGGAGGATTAGAACCAACCACTGTTCTTGATCCCAACACTGGCAGGAGAGGCAGCTTAAAGCCACAAATACCTTCTTGGACGCTTTGGTGGAGATGCACTTGTAGGAATGCTAGCAATGTGTGTAAGGAGGGGAGGGTGTGTGAGTGTGTGTGTGTCTGTGTCTAAATGCTGAGTGTTTTCATTATTGAGGGGAATGGCTTTTCTCACTGTCTGTAATTGCGTCTCCATGTACAGAGTAGAGGCTGGACGAGGAGGTGTCTATGGTACACCTCTTTATCAGCAGCAGCCACAGATCTCCCACAGACCCTGTCACCTCAGACAGCTAACGTACTGGGAACACACTTCAGCACATTCATTCTCACACACATGGAATATGTTACAAGGACTAATATTATAGCCTTGACAACAGGCGTAGACAAATAGAGAGCGAGAGACGAGAGATGAGAGAGAGAGAGAGGAGAGAGAGAGAGAGAGAGAAGAGAGAGAGTGAGAGAGAGAGAGAGAGAGAGAGAGAGAGAGAGAGAGAGAGAGAGAGAGAGAGAAGAGAGACAATGTTCTGAAGCATTTGTGTAAGCCTTCTACAGAGTTTATGAAGGATTCTTTAAATGTCATAAAATATGCTTTGTTTCAAGTGTAACCTGTAACCAAGTGTTTCTGCTGTAGCAGGTAAGACTAATATACACACACTACTGAGTCCAGGAGAGGAACTTGGCAGGAGTGAGGTGTGTGTGAGACAAATCAGGTGCCATCTTGCAGAAGAATTCAGATGGTCGTTGTTGATTTATGTTACATAACCCACATACTGCTGAATTATCAGTTAAACAATACCATGCTGGAGTAGCACCCCTCTCGGACAGACGTCAATTCAACGTTTATTCCACGTTGGTTCAATGTAATTGAATTGAAATGACATGGAAACAAGGTAGATTCAACCAGTGAGTGCCCAATGGGACATAACGTTTAATGATCCCCAACAAGTCAATCTTGTCATGGATCGATGTAGAGAATGAAGTATTTTTCTGTTCGCCTGATGACGCATTCTATGCAGTTTACTGTCATATTAATTTCTTCTGAAAAATAACAGATTTTCCGACATTCCATTTCAATGGCGGATCCCTTTCATACAAGCACAGTCCTTTAGTAAACAAACCCAATATAGAGTTGTGGTTGCCCTAACCTTCTAGCTTAACCCCTCTAACATACTGTATTACACAACTAGAACTATGTACTGTACATACAATAGTACTTCAGCTTTATAGAAGCCATATATGGTGTTTGTAGTGATATAGTGATACGAGGAATGTCATTGTTTCTGTCTGTGAACCTCGGCTCTACTTTCTGTTGTGGCTGCTGACAACCCAGGCATGTAAACAGCCAAACCAGGGTCGCTGGCGTGCGTGCATGTCAGTTGGAGAGCAGCTGTTGAATCCCTTAACCTGAACCGTCTCACCTATATTTCTCTTTTTGAGAAACGTCTTCCCTCATCCTCTTCATCCCTCTCCTCTGTTCCTCTTCCCTTCCTCTTTTCCCTTTCTTCTCTCATTTTCTCTTTTGTCTTTCTCTCCTCTTCTCCTCCTCAGTATTAGGGTAATGTAATCACAGACCCCTGCAGTTGGCCGGCAGGACAGAAGCATAGCCAGGCGCACACACAGGTATTCTAAACTGGGACACGCACACTAGACGTAACAGCCTTTCTGTCCGTCTGTGTAACAGGAGGCTGTGGATTATCATGAGGAACTGGTGTTAATGAGCCCAAGTGGGTTAGATGGTGTTTATTTAGACTTCATTAGCAAGGAGTCCCAGAGAAAAGCTTACCATGTCCCAGTGGGGATGAAGGTACTAGTAGCCAGACCAGACAAACTGGAGTTCCATCCCAACAGTTACATAGTAACCAAAGGCGACCTATATGGAAATCACATGTATCTCTACGAAGTAAGGGTGTGTATCTCAACGAAGTAAGGGTGTCTAGGATTGGGTAGCCTTGCTCTGCATGCTGTAGCCTAATCTGCAGTGAATAGATGCACTTGTTAGTTGGTGTCAACCAGTATTCAGTATTCTGGTGTCCTGCCATCAGGTGTTGGAGCCTCAGGTTCCCACCTGGAGATGAAATAACATACTGCTTGAATTCTGGGCCAGAACAAAAATGTGAACTAGGCAAAAAAGTCCACTAGGCACCTTCAGAATGAAAGTCTGTCCACAAGATCTATTAGAAACTCGGAAGAGTCTTAGAACATCCTTAGAAGATCTAACATCTTGAAACACAGACACAAGCAGTTTGTTCATACACTTCAGGAAAAAAACAGAAGCCATCTAACACAGAGTCTCTTCAGAAGCTGCTCTTTTTATTATCCTAATGTATCTACGTTAAATCAGTTTGGTGAAGGGGCCTATTTCACTGCATTTCTTTTTCACTAGACTAGTGCTATGTTTGCATGCAGTGAAATAAATGTAAGACATGTGACACACAGCAATAAATTAGCATATAATTTACAATGTAAAAAAAAAAGTATTAGTAACAGTGTACCAACATTAATACTGAATATAAAATATACGCAACTAATCAGATAATGCTTGTTCTTTTTCCTTTCTCGCTCGACATTGAAGGTACGTGGTAAAGCAATGTGACATTCATAACATCCACGTTCACAGCTATGAGTATCAGTTGGATTGAGCACCTTCTAGAATGTCTCTGTCAGTCTGTCTGTCTGCCTGTAGGCTCCGTGTCACAATGCCAATAAACTGTTACTTCAAGCCTCAGGATTTAACATAGAAACAGCTCTGGAAGAAGCCCCAGCATGTTGAGTTCAATGCAGGTTAAATGCTTTAGTTTTTATCATCCACTAATGTCCAAACGTCCTGGTTCAACGTTTCATCACCAAAGATCACGGCCCTAACGTCCTTAGTTACACTGGAGGTGGCTACCAAAAAGTAGCAGCAGCAAAACAAAAGTAGCATAGTCGTTGTATGATTTTAGCTGTCCCCATGTGGTCCATTTGTGACTCCTAAATTGTCTTTCCCATTGGTATGGGGGTTCCATTAAGTCCTACTGGTTTATCCTATGCAGCATGGCTCCATTTGTGCCTGAAGCTGTCTGGAACGGTGGGTCAGTCCCACACACAGGTGGTGGTCCCCTTTTCACAAACCGTAACCAACGCCAGCAGCAATGTCACTTGGATAAGGTTTATATTGGAAGAATGTTTGATACCAATAGGAATAATACAGGATACAACTGGCTGGAATTCCACGTATAGGGGTTAGGTGTTAGGGGTGGCGGTGTTGTGTTTGGGGGTGCGAGGTTACTACATGGTACACTCAATGAAAGTTCCCAGTGTGAGGTAAGAAGAGATCATTTTAAACAAACAACAACATTGCCAGCATTGACAAACATAGATATTGTCTTATTATTCATATTGCTCAGAACAGATCCAGCCTATAGTCCCTGTGTAGTAGTGGGAGTGAATGCACTCATTTCTATAGCACCACGGGCCAGGTAGAAGAGCCAGGAAGAAGAGCCAGGGAGAAGAGCCAGGTAGAAGAGCCAGGAAGAAGAGCCAGGGAGAAGAGCCAGGAAGAAGAGCCAGGGAGAAGAGCCAGGAAGAAGAGCCAGGGAGAAGAGCCAGGAAGAAGAGCCAGGTAGAAGAGCCAGGAAGAAGAGCCAGGTAGAAGAGCCAGGAAGAAGAGCCAGGAAGAAGAGCCAGGGAGAAGAGCCAGGGTGAAGAGCAAGGGAGAAGAGCCAGGAAGAAGAGCCAGGGAGAAGAGCCAGGTAGAAGAGCCAGGAAGAAGAGCCAGGGAGAAGAGCCAGGGAGAAGAGCCAGGTAGAAGAGCCAGGTAGAAGAGCCAGGAAGAAGAGCCAGGGAGAAGAGCCAGGGTGAAGAGCCTGGGAGAAGAGCAAGGTAGAAGAGCCTGGGAGAAGAGCAAGGTAGAAGAGCCTGGGAGAAGGCAGGGTGAATCCAGGGAGAAGAGCCTGGGTAGGGCAGGGAGAAGAGCCTGGTGGAGGGCAGGGAAAAGAGCCTGGTGGAGGGCAGGGAAAAGAGCCTGGGGGAGGGCAGGTTGAAGCCGGGGAGAAGAGCCATGTGGATGGCAGGGTGAAGCCAGGGAGAAGAGCCAGGGAGAAGAGCCTGGGGGAGGGCAGGGTGAAGCCAGGGAGAAGAGCCAGGGAGAAGAGCCTGGGGGGGGGGGCAGGATGAAGCCAGGGAGAAGAGCCTGGGGGAGGGCAGGGTGAAGCCAGGGAAGGCCTCCCACTTGAAGAGGAAACAAGGAGGCGGCAATGGAAACAAACAGTATTCCACCGGAATAAAAAAAGAAAAAATGCACCATTGAGTTGCATAATGTTATTTGCTGTTTGTACTCTCTTCGAAGAGTGGAGTTGGGGAGCAGAGAGGAGAGGGATGGAGGGAAGGTGGAGGATGAGGGGGGTGATATTGTCTGGAGGTAGTCTGTCTGTGGCAGACCGGATCTGCGTGGTCTGGCAACACATCGTGGTCTGCTGGGAGGGACGTGTGTGCGTTCAGTACTGGCCCTTCACTTAACTCCAGTCACAGTGCTGAAGAGGCTTTGCGTTCTTCCCACGCTGTTGAAATCTCGGCACTACACATCTACTGTTATAGAGCTGATACAGAGGTCCTCTGGCTTTGACTACAGTATAGTTCACTAATAGTAACTATCTCCAATGAATTATGATGATGCAATTAGAGGTGGAGTATAATAACTTCATGATAATAACAATAATGGTAACAACACCAAAGTCAATACAGTACTTCAGTGACAAACTATGCAGTTTGTAATATCTGGGATTATTCACAAATCCATTCTTTTGCATCAACAATGGGCCTCATTTTG
The DNA here is from genome assembly GCA_023634145.1 of Thymallus thymallus. NCBI lineage: Eukaryota > Metazoa > Chordata > Actinopteri > Salmoniformes > Salmonidae > Thymallus > Thymallus thymallus. The sequence continues at coordinate 22,606,316 of CM042403.1, forward strand.
AAATGTTCTGGCACAATGTGAGTATTGTTTGAGACGAAGGAACCCGTCCTTTGAAAGGTTCTGGCACAAAGTGAGTGTTGTTTGAGAAGAAGGAACCCGTCCTTTAAAAAACAGAAAATAAAAAAGAGAAATAGGACAACAAAGAAACATAGAACAAAAGAATGTTCTGACCGTAGCGCCCTGTATTTGTGTTCAGCTCCTCTGATAACATGGAAGTAGAAATAACTCCAAACATAGCACCTCTTTTTCTGGTTCCAGCACGGAACATTTTAGAAACATGCTCTCTGTCATCCTTTCGCCCTCCAGGACTCCACCGACAACACGTGGCATAACCACAGACAGATTTAATACAAACGCTTGAAGGACACTACGGGTGATGACGTCTTGAACAGGAGTTCATTACAGTACTGGTTGGTTTGGTGATGTGGGAATGTTTGGGTGTAATTTATGGGATATTCACGTACACACTAGTGCACTGGAGGAAAAGTCTGTCTGTCTGTCTGTCCATATAGCACCATTATGAACCCCACCTACATTTTTAAGCTATACTCCCTCCTCCTCGCCCCCTCTCCTCCCTTCCAGTGGCTACTCCCTCCATCCCTGCGGTGCTTCCGCTCTATGTGTGATGTGTCCAGCACTTTGGATTCAAAAACAACAACAAACGACAACAACAATCAGATGACAATAAAATAATAAAAATAATATTAATTATTATTATTAGAATAAAAATAACATCAGTAACAATAATCCAATAAGGTTCCCACTTCACAGAAGTGACGCTAATAAACATCTGTGTCAGCGTATCCGCTGAGCAGTGGTTAGGTTTCCACGGTGATGATGGGGTTTGGGGGAGGGGTTTGAGGGGATAGCAGGTGTAATAAACGGGTAAATCCCTCTTTTCATTACTTCTCTCGTCCCAGTGTCTCACAATCCTCTTCCCTCCTTCTCTTCTACTGGTCTTGCATTTTTTTCCCTCTTCTCTTCTCTTTCCCTTCCAGATCCTTCTCTTCCTCTCTTTTGTTCTCTCGTTCTCTCTCTCAGTGGGTCAGCGTCCTTGGCACGTCTTGCAGCACATCTGTCTGAAGTACGCGCGGCCACAGAACTTGAACTTCAGCACCAGTGGGCAATATGCCACTTTGTTTACATCTTTGCATTCTGGAGAGAAAAATACAAAAGTTAGACCGAAGATAAAGGAAAGAAGAAGTCCAAGAGGAGAGGAATGACAATGTCTATGAACCACCTGTGTGTGTGCGTGTACGTGTGTATGTGTGCGCGTTGTAATATTGCTGTTCTAGTCAAATTAATTAAATGTATTCCAGACCAGTGTTTCTAACTTCCGGCAGGTGCACAAGCACCAGTCCCAGAGATAGTTGTCTGACACCTATTTAGTCATGTCTTAGCTGTTAGATTTAATATAAGCGGTCCTCCGAGCCTGTCCCTGGTACAAATAAGGTTGAGAAACACTGTGGACTATTCCAAGTTTCTCTTGTCTCTTACAACAACCGGCCCTAATAAAATCTCCCATCCGTGTCGCTGTGTAATGATATGTTCCAGGTGATTGATGTACTGCTGTAACGTTCCTACTTTTCTCTCACTATCTCTCCCTCTATCTCTCTGTGTTATATGATTAAATAAGGAGAACATACCATACCAAAGGAACGTCTAGAACTATCTCACTTCACATGAGCGGTGCACACTTTTCTGTTAATCACTTTGGCCCTGTCTTCTGAAAAGGACTATTATTTGTGCTTTCTAAGCTCTAACTCTTACCGGTATGTGCAAGATCAGCTTTTTTCGCGTCTTTCTTACATTGTATGTATAAATCCAGGTCGGTCTCATTGAGGTAAAACGTATGGTTCTTTACAGATGAATAATCACAAGTCTTTCTTAATAAGTGTTGGTCTGTAATAGTAGTCAGAGGCTAGGACAGATCAATCTCTCTCTCAACCCTTCACAATGTAATAACACCATCTAACACACATCCCACAGACACACATTACACCATCTACACTGAGACAGATGCTGGCCTGATTCACCGACCGGGCTGTCTGCCACACACACGCGCGTTCTGTAAGAGTTTGTGTCACCCCACCGTGTTTAGGTCATACGGCTGAATGGAACTAGGATGGAGCTCTTGTAAAGGGGTGGCTGGATTGGTGGGCGAGGATTCTGTGTGTATGTGTATGTGTGAGTGCGTGTGTGTGTGTTCTGTACTCACCGTCGCCGTTGGCGATGGGTATGGCGTCACACTTGCTCTCACACTGCTGCATGGCAGTGGGTCTGAGGCCCTCGCTACACTCACTGGAAGGCTGGCCTGTGTAGGAGAGACACTGCACCGTCCGCATCTGCTGGCCCAGCCCACACTGCGCTGAACACTGTGGTGAAACACACACACACACACACACACACATTATTAATCACACTGCACCAAACACTGAACCACATGGACATTATTAATCACACTGCACCAAATACTGAACCACATAGACATTATTAACCACACTGAACCAAACACTGAACCACATGGACATTATTAATCACACTGCACCAAACACTGAACCACATGGACATTATTAACCCCACTGAACCAAACACTGAACCACATAGACATTATTAACCACATACTGCGGTCAAAAGACACAGAGTTATTAACCAACACAGCCACACTTTTAAAACTCATACCCATGTGTTATAACCTGTAGCAATTGAGTCATATACTCAGTCAAACAGCACTTTACTGCTGGCTGGCAGTGTAATGTTGATGACATTTAATGAAAATGTGGCAGCAGGTAGCCTAGCGGTTAGAGCGTTGGGCCAGTAACCAAAAGGTTACCTCTATGGGCCAAGCCAAGCTTAGCTTAGCCTGAGTGTGCAGATTTTTCCTGCCCCGTGTTGCCTTCTCAGCAGACACTCAGCGAGTCTGACTAATCACTACGGACACAGTGGCTCATCCTATTAAGTCAATGTTAAGAGGAAGGAGAGAGAAAGAGAGAGAGTAAGCTGAGAAGCCAAGGTAAGTAGAATGGCCTTCCTGAACTGTTTGTGACTGAGTCTGACCACACACAAACATACAGTACATAGAAATAGAATGAACATTCAGAGAAATAGAAGGAGCATTCAGAGGAATAGAATGAACGTTCAGAGAAATAGAATTAACATTCAGAGAAATAGAATGAACGTTCAGAGAAATAGAATGAGCATGAAGAGAAATAAAATGAACATTCTACATGCTCAGACGATTATGGGAGGAATGTGCTAGTAATTTTTTTATGGGTATCAGTCAGACTGCAGTCAGCTGGTCTACATTAGAACAGAGAGATGGTAGCTACCAGCTATAGAAACAAGAGACATGCAGTTAGTTGCATCAGCTAGAAACATCTAGTTAACTACATCAGCCAGGGTTATCAGTCCAACCTAACAGTTCTTTATTTATCTGTACGGTAGTAGTTTTTTTAGTTGTCTGTAACATAGTAAAGAGAGTAGTTCTCTGGTAGAAGGCTTCCAGATACTTTTAGATATACCTGGATATTATTTAGGAGCCTAACCAGGTTGTGGTGGGATTGCAGTGGTGGACTTTGTTGTGGTGGTAGTAAAAGAACTGTGGGGGGTTAGAGGCCAGAGTCCAGAGGTTAGAGGTCATGGGCTCTGGTCCCAGGTTCTCATAACAACAATACCCGGTGCTCCTACTTCAATCAGAAGGCAGTAAGCCCTATAAGCACCTGGCTGATAACCTCTCTGTGGCCCATCAAATGACAGGGTTTGATGGGTCTAATATACGTTTACAATTAACACAACAGCTTTAAGTCTGTTTAGACCAAGGGCATTCTCACGCACTGGCCAAGGAGAGGTGTATCTACCTCTCTCTCTCTCTCTCTCTTTCTCTCTCCCATTGGCCCATTTCTCTCTCTCTCACCCTCTATAATTACACCCTTCACCCTCTCCTCCTCTCTCACCCCTGTCTCTACTCTCCCTGATCCGTAGAAAGGGTAGCTTGTTGTGAAGGTAGTGCTTCGCTCCCCGGTCTCGCTGCCGGAGGCCAAAAGATCACTGGTTCAAATCCCACTTAAGACCCTCCATTGACGTGGGCCATCTGTCAGGGCTGGCCTGGGCCCTAACAAAGGCAGTCTAATTGAGAAGGGATGACATACATACAGACTGGGATGTGAGGCTCCACAGAGCCTGATCTGAAGGCAGGGTAAGCCTGGTGGCCCGGTGGGCACAGGGGCCAGACACGTGTTGATGGGATGGTTGAGATCTGACTGGGGCCGCAGCACACAATCACACACACACACACACACGCACGCAAACACAGGAAGGCAGACAGGTTGGACAGGCACACATGATCAGTGCTCTAGTAGGGACTCCAGTTTATGATCCAAGCATAAATTATGTTGACGGTTCACCAAAATAGGGGATTTGGTGTCTGTTCTTCTTAGAATAGCTTAGTTTACCTGCCTTTGGTACAAACATGTTGTTTTGACATCCCCATGTTGTTTTGACATCCCCATGTCAAGACATACTGAAGCAATGAAAAGTGAATGGAAAAGTGAAAGGAAGCAATGATTTCCGAAGGGGGAACCAATCTTACCTGTCCCCATTCCCCTGGGATCCATCTAGGTGGTGGACAGCGTCCCAGACTGCAGCGGATCCTGACAGGGGGCTTATTGTGGGAGGGACAGTGGGCAGGGGGGAAGGTCTTGGTCAGGTCGTTGCTCTTACACAGCACGATGCGGTGCTTGAACCCAGGGCCACATTTGGGCGTACACTTGGGGCAGAAGTAAGAACAGAAAAGCTCAATAAAACTATTAAACATGGAATATTTTCTACATAAAATATTCTAGTTCTCTATTAAAACTACTGCTAATGCAAAGCAATCCCAATGGACAAAACTGGTTAAAATTACAACATTATGACATCAATTAAAGCAGCTTTTCCCACTGGGATTTAAAAAGGGGGTGATCCTTCTCCTACCTCTGACCAATCCAGAGTGATCCACCGAGGGGGGCAGGACTGGTTGTTGCAGGCCTCTCGTTCTATAGGTCGGTGCGTCAGACAGTGGCTGTCCTCCAGGGTCTCCTCCTCAGCAGGCCCCATCTTCCTGATACACAGAACCGTCCGAGTCCGCATCCCGCCATCACACGTCTTCCCACAGTCTGACCAGTCCCCGATAAACCACCTATAACAACACAATCACAACATTAGAACAATGACTTAAACACAACTTTAATAGAATAACAATAGAACTGTCACTTTAAGAGAACAGTTCCATTGGAACCATATGGTTCTGATCAGTATTCATTTTGCCAACAGTATTATGCAGTATCAGAAATTGGATAATATGTGTCAATTGTATGTTCTGGTGAAAATAACAGTTTTCTTGTGCACTGCCAAAATGTATTCCCTTTAAGGGCAACACATTTCTCTAACTACACAGCATGTTGTCAGAACACAGCCTACACATGCATCCAGCGACTAGGAGACATTACATTCCTGATCCATATTACGTTATCCACAGGAATGTACAGAGAATGAACACTTTCTCCCAACATCTGGGTCGCCTTCATTCCTCGGCCCTTGCCATGCTGGGTATTCTAAAACAATCATGTTTACACGCATGTTGATACAGTACTCTCCCTGACTGTGGACACTATGTTTGCGTTCCTGATTGAAAGATCACGGCTTGTGTTCGTTGCAGTTCACTTAGATACTGCAATGGACAACAAGGGCTGTCTGAGAGTCTGAGAAGAGAGAAAACAGCAATCCACTAACAAGCTGAATACACATAGATAGTGTTTGTTCCAATATCAACCTGGCCCTTAATGGAGTGAGCTGATGAGTTCAAAGATAGCTTTCTTGGGCATTGAGTGAAGCCAGGAACGGGCTCCATAACGGTTAATTTCAGATGCCCAGCTAACAGTAACGACTCATTCATATACAACCAAATATACACACACATCACTATTGGCAGACAGCTTCAGCACATTGGCCAAAAGTATTTAATCCTTTTTTCCCAATTGAACATTTGAGACATGATTGAACTCTGTCTGACCGTTCCCTCAGCCCTTGCAGAGAGGCTAAGCTCTTTTGGCCACAACACACACGGACGCACACTCTCAAGGATGCGTGCGTGCACTCACCACTCACGGACACACACACTCATGCGTATATTATCCCTCGAGGGTTCATAGAGTAAACTAGCCAATACAACTAAACGCAGGTGGTCATTTTCAGTATTTTCATTTTTTTGGCATAAAACAAGCTTAAAAAATAGTTAACATATGAAGTTGTATTATTTTATCATTTTCTTCAGAACACATTTTACAGCTAAGGGACTCCTTGAAGGCAAATTAATATAGCCAGTCATAATTGTTAACCAGAGCTTATGATAGAGCTAAATGCTTGTGTAGTCTTCTGAACCCACTCCACCCACTATCTACTATTAGTTGGTCTCTGGTTGTCAATCATTGAATGGTTGTGTGTAATAAGTGTTCTGGACCTGATGTCCAATACCAGTATTAGTATTTCCTCTGAACCAAGTTAGTATACAGTACACAGATCCAGCATAGTTTAGCAGGGTATTGTTTAGCAGAGTATCGATCCAGGCTGCATCACATCCGGCCATGATTGGGAGTCCCATAGGGCGGCGCACAATTGGCCCAGCGTCGTCCAGGTTTGGCCGGGGTAGGCCGCCATTGTAAATAAGAATTTCTTCTTAACTGACTTGCATAGTTAAATAAAGGTTAAATTCCACATGCAACGCCAGGGTTGTGGGTTTGATTCCCACGGGGGACCTGTATGAAAAAAGTATGAACATGTATGCACTAACTAACGGTAAGTTGCTCTGGATAAGAGTGTCTGCTAAATGACTAAAATGTATTGTATGTGATGTTGGTTGAGAGGTACTGGTGGTCTTATGTACTCTGGGGGGGCAGATACTGTACATGACCACTGTATGGAATTGTATTGAACCATATAGTCCACAGTATTGTAGATGAAGGTCTTATTGTACGTACTCTGGGGGGCACGGTTCAGTGTTGCAGGACCTCTGGTTCTCTGGAGGTTTGTTGTCTGGGTCACAGTAGCTGTTCTGCACCACAGAGTTATCATCCAGACGCTTACACAACACTTCCTGCTTCTGGAAACCTATCAGAGAAGGGGGAACAAACACACACAACACCCAATTAATGTCCAGCCTCTTCCTGTATGATGCATCATTTCCTGGGAACCCTGACAGAGAGGGGAGGAAAGACAACTGATTCCTGAAAATGTAAGAAAATACAGTACCGAAATGACCTTCTTATTCTCCTGCACATGAACCAGTGCAGCAGGCAGCTCCATATGGTGCAATGTGTCTGTATGGAAACGTAAGGGAAGGTTTCAGTCTGTGGTAAACCCAGATGTGTAAATGCCTGGTGCCTTACAGGATATGTTTGCAAAAATCACTTTTACAGAGCAGCTCTTTACTTTGGCTGCTGGCGCAGTCTGAGGGCTACTGTATCGCTGTCAACCAGCTCTCTCTCTCTCTCTGTGTGTGTGTGTGTGTGTGCATGCGTGCATTTGCGTGTGAGAGTCTGTATGGGGTCTCATGGGACATATCCTAGGACCTACACCATACTATTCTTGCCCACCAGCCGGCTCTCTCTCCCTCGTCTGGTTTCCAAGCGCCTCAGAACGGGACTTGATTGGAAGCCTGTGGCAGGAGCGGGAGAAACAACTGCTGGTTGTAATTGGCTGATCTCTCAGTCCATCATCATTACCTAGCATAACTCTTAGAACTTCCCCTCTAGATTTCGAAGTGCGAGCAGCACACTAACCAAGGAAGTGAGTTCGGGAAATCGGAAAGTTTGCATCTGTGGTCACTGTGATAGAACATTTATTTTCATTGTCTCTCTCTCTCTCTCAATTTTAACCCGCATCTCTTCCAAGTCCCACTTTGTTGCACGGTGTTTCCAGGCTGTATATGCAGTAGCAATTGAGCCTGGGGACGAGGTTAAGACCATACTGGTCTGACTGGTGTAATGAGATATGCACGTGTGTGTAAGGTGACAGAGAGAGTGCGAGTGCATGCCTGCCTGCTTGCCTGAGTTTGTATAGTGGTATACTTAAGCAATAGTACAGATGACATATGGATTGGTGTTAAAGTATCATACTTGGAGAGGGCAGTGAAACTGTAGTTGCCAGGATGTCAGAAGATGTTTTTAAAAGGTTTTATTAGCACAGAGATGCATTAAATGAAACTTTATGATCAGCAGCGTCAGCTAAATTCAACGGCTATATGATTTAAGGCCCACATCCAAAACATAAGGATCTGTTATATTGATTTTGATATGTTGTAAAGTGTTGCTTGGTAGAAGTCCCAAAAGCCAAAAGCCAGAATGTCATCTACATTACAATACTACAGTATATACATCTATATGATATGATATCTGTAGCTCTTTGCTTTGGTCATGCATAGATCTCCATTCTCAAAAACTCTATTTTGGGGTCTCAGTTCTGTGTGTGTGTTTTTTTGTTAGAATATTGCAGGCATTTAGTGGCCATGCTTGACAGCTGGAGAGGAACAGTATTTATTTCTTCATAAAAGCCCATTGATTTTGGGGGTAAAATTTGTTCGTTTAGTCATTCTTGAGGCAGTGGTCGACATTTTGCTGTGGTTTCAGAGTTAGGAGGTTTCAGTATGCAGTAGGACAAGGGTTTTTGTATCTCTGGCAAGCCAGACTGTATGCTAGCTAGCCCTGGTTAACCAGAAGATATGCAAAGCAGCTCATTCATAGAAATTACACCATATTCATGTGCCTGGTTTAAATATGGAAAACACATATTAGGTTTTTCTTAAAAGCTGAAATTACATTTAGAAAGCAATAAAGTTATGATCCTACAAACCCATGTGAAATTATCATACTGGGTTACCCCACAGTATTCTCCAGTATTTCGATAAGTATTGGTTGGTCCTGATTGGAAAGACACACACACACAAGACACAATGTATCTTATGTTGGAGAAAGCTACTGTTATTGAAAAGAAAACAATAAAATGGCTACAGTGTGTAACCATGTTCCATTACCAGATAGCTAGAACAGCACATTTAAAAAAGCCATAGCTCTTTGACACCTAGATTCTATGCTCCCCACAGTCTCCATAGTATTGTGTTCCATAACATTTTGCAACAGAAAGCAAAAATGTGCTTCTTTATTGGACAGGGAGCATTGGATAACATTCAAGTACCCAGTTTCAAAATGTTTTCTCTTGTTTGGTGCCTAATGAACGGACCAGGACAGAGCCATATATGGGCATGTGGTTGGTGCAGTCCATACCTCCAGCGCAGGTGGAGGAGCAGTCGGACCAGGCCTGATGGTGCCAGGAGAAGCCCACCTCGTTGTCCCCACTTCCTGTCCTCTGGATGGGAACGTTGAACTTATAACGGATCCCCATGTTCTGTTCCTGGAGAAGAACCTTGAGGTGAGAGGAAGACATTACTTGATCATTTATAGCATTGGCTTCAGTTCCATATTAATTCATTTTAAGTGCATTTTCCATTCCGAGGTCCTACATTTATAGACACTGAAATGAAACAACTGAAATGGAATTGACCCAAACCTTTATCGTACTTTGGTTAATGTTTTTTGTTGTGCTTTTTAGTTTTTTGTTAAATGTCTGCTCAGCCCACATGCCCTCACGCTCTATATATGTAATGTATGCAATAACTATGTATTTATACTACAATCCTTCCATTCTATGGAATGCCCACAGCCCTCATATGTCATGTCTGCTAATATGTTTTACTAGACGGAACAGATAAGATTAACTTTGATTCTATACAAGTAAAGTATAGTGAAATCCAACTTATCACATGGAATGTTTAAGATCTACATGATGGGGGGAAAAAAGCATATGGTTCTCAAACACATAAAGAGATTGTCAGCAGATGTGTTTTCTTGCAAGAGTTACATTTAAAAATAGGAGAAATGTAACATTTAAAGAGGAGCTGGGTTGGAGAAGCTTATGCTGCCACCAACTGTAGAAACAGCGGAGGTGTAGGCATCCTGATAAATAAGAATACTCTAATTTTCCCTTATATCCCAGCACATGAACGAAGTTGGCTGTTTTCTAATGTTTAATTGCACCTTACATGGTTAAAAATACACATTGATTATTGACAGAGATGGGAGGGAGCCTCCAAAGAGGCTGAAAAATGTAATTTAAAATGTAATCTCTGCAAATGATTTACACCTGGAGATTATTATTCCCAACTACAAAATACTATTTATTGTTTTCTCAAAATAAGAAAAGCTATTCAAGAATGTACTACATTTTTTTCCAACAAATTTACTGTATTAAAAGATGCATGATATAGTGATATCGGACATTTTTTTGGTATCATGTTTAATTACACCAATAGAAAAAACACGAAACAGAATCTGGGCAACGAACAGAGCACATCTTCTGGACCTGAAATGTATTAAAAACGTTTACCATGTTGACTACAAATGTTGACATACTTCACACCCCTTGACTTTTTCTACATTCTGTTGGGTTACAAGGTGGATTTGATTGTATTCAATGATCTACACAAAATACTGTGTAATGTCAAAGTAGAAGAAAACTTAACATTTGTAAAGATAAATAAAACACTAATATATATTGATTACATAAGTATTCAACCCCCTGAGTCAATACATGTTAGAATCATCTTTGGCAGAAATTACAGCTGTGAGTCTTTCTAGGTAAGCTTTGCACACCTAGATTGTACAATATTTGCACATTATAACTTTTTTTTATACTTCAAGCTCTGTCAAGTTGGTTGTTGATCATAGCTAGACAGACAATTTCAAGTGTTGCCATTTTCAAGCCGATTTAAGTCCAAAATGTAACTAGGCCACTCAGGAACATTCAATGTCATTTTGGTAAGCAACTCCAGTGTACAGTATATTTGTGCTTTAGGTTGTTAACCCACTGAAATGTGAATTTGTCTCCCAGTGTCTGTTGGAAAGCAGACTGAACCAGGTTTTCCTCTAGGATTTTGCCTGTGCTTAGCTCTATTCCATTTATTTTTATCCTAAAAAACTCCATAGTCCTTGCCGATGACAAGCATACCCATAACATGATGCAGCCACCACCATGCTTGAAAATATGAAGAGTGACACTTAGTGATGTGTTGTGTTGGATTTGCCCTAAACATAACTCTTTGTATTCGGGACATAAAGTTCCTTTCTTTGCCACATTCTTTGCAGTTTTACTTTAGTGCAAACAGGATGCATGTTTTGGAATATTTTTATTCTGTACAAGCTTCCTTCTTTTCACTGTCATTTAGGTTAGTATTGTGGAGTAACTACAATGTTGTTGATCCATCTTCAGTTTTCGCCAATCACAGCCATTGAACTTTGTAACTCTTTTTAAATCACCATTGGCCTCTTGGCGAAATCCCTGAGTGGTTTCCTTCCTCTCCGGCAACTGAGTTAGGAAGGACGCCTCTATCTGTGTTGTAACTGGGTGTATCGATACACCATCCAAACTGTAATTGCTCAAAGGGATATTCCAATATATATATATATATTTTTTGCCCTTCTTTGCGAGGCATTGGAAAACCTCCCTAGTCTTTGTAGTTAAACCTGGTTTGAAATTCACCTTACAGATAATTGTATGTGTGGGGTACAGATATCATAAAAAAATTGTTAAACACTATTATTTCACACAGAGTGAGTCCGTGAAACATATTATGTGACTTGTTATGCAAATTGTTACTCCTGAACTTATTTAGACTTGCCATAATACTTTCTGAAGGCACTGTAGAGGACAAAGAAAAACCGACCCCCAATATAATTTGGCATATGATATTGGGGGCATTTCAGGCATACATTAGGTGGATGATAATCTCATACTCATATCTGATTTTGAAATTACAATTAAAGAAAAATAAATCACTATCTTAGAAAAAGCCCATAGAAAATCTAGAAATAAACAACATGGGGGAACTTAAGCAGGAATATGATATTTTACTTTTGAAGAGCAACAACAACTACAGGTTAAACTCAAATATAGCATACTATTTAATGGAAAATAAACGTGGTAAATATCTCACAGCTCTCACAAAACGAACACATGCTAAACCAGTTATAATTTTAAAAGATAACAATACAAAAGTGGTAATTAGAAACAACAACGCAATTAATTACAATTTCAAAAGGGTCTATGAAAATGTATATAAATCAGAATTAAACGGTTGGATGGATCCTATAGCCTTCTTACACTCAACAACTCTGTACTTCCTAGTTCCATGTATCAAACAGTTATTTCAGTTATATTAAAACCAGGAAAATCTGGAGAGTACCCTGCTGATTATAGATCCATACGTTTAATAAATTGTGACAATAAAATAATAACAAAGATTATAAGCAATAGAATGGCAAAAGTATTACCAGACTTGATTCATATCAATCAAACAGGGTTTATTAAAAATAGACACTTACCAACAAATACAAGAACATGTTTCAGTTTAATACGCCAAGAAACAAGATATGGATTTATAAATAATGGCTGTTGATGCCGAAAAGGCTTTCGACCATATTGAATGGCATTTTCTATTCAACGCTTTGGAAGCTTTCAACTTTACAGCTGAAATAACGCATTTAAAAAAATGTCCCAAAGCAAAAATATATACAAATAATACATTATCTGATGAAATTGCTTTAGAAAGGGGCACAAGACAGGGGTGTCCCCTCTCACCCTCCTGTTTTTAGTAGCAATCGAACTATTTGCAGAAAGAATTATACAGGACCCAAATGTACCAGCTATCAGTATTGGTAATGAATATGAACAAAAAAATGCTTGGCCATAACAGACATTATATTGCCAAATAGAATTCATAGAATAAAAAGGAAAGTTTTACATCTTCCTAAGTCTGAGGGTGGTTTTAACCTTCCAGCCTTGGAATTGTATCAACTCGCTACCCAAGGCTTTTAATTGTGGCATACTCTATAGTTAAATGCAATAAAGAGGAACGATGGGTACATATTGAAGATGTGCATGCTCATCCCCAGAATATTTTTATGTGTCTATTTTTAAATGATAAATGTAAATTACTTGGTAAAAGGAAATACATTTATTTCCATGATAGAATTAAAAAGTAATTTTGGACTGACCAATGTAGATCGTTTCAAATACATTCCATTTTAAAGTTACATATCACACAATTTGAATCTGAAATATCTTGGACCTTGAGCAAATCTGATTTGAGTCAGAAAAGGATGATCATATGATAGGGAAGATATACAAAACCTTTCAGAGAGCATATCCAACTGACAATCTCTTAGAAAAAAAATATAAACAAAGACTTGAACTGATGTTGACACAAGATGGAGGGCAAGTTGGAGCATAACTAAAGAATGTACACTTAATAGTAAGAAGTAAATTTAAGAATTTATTATACAAGAGACAAAATTCACATTCTACAGCACAACAGCAGAGTCATGTCTTAAGTGTAAAACTACACTGAAAAAAAATATAAACGCAACATGTAAAGTCATGTTGTACCCATGTTGTGAACAGAGTGCCCCATGGTGGCGGTGGGGTTATGGTATGGGGCAGGCATAAGTTACGGACAACGAACACAACTGCATTTTATTGATGGCAATTTGAATGCACAGAGATAACGTGGCGAGATCCTGAGGCCCATTGTCGTGCCATTCATCCGCCGCCATCACCTCATGTTTCAGCATGATAATGCATGGCCCCATGTCGCAAGGATCTGTACACAAATGAAAGTTTAACATTTCCCAGTTCTTCCATGGCCTGCATACTCACCAGACGCGTACAACAGGGTGTTCCAGTTCCCGCCAAAATACAGCAACTTCGCACAGCCATCGAAGAGGAGTGGGACAACCTTCCACAGGCCACAATCAACAGCCTGATCACCTCTATGCCAAGGAGCTGTGTAGTGTTGCATGAGGCAAATGGTGGTCCGACCAGATACTGACTGGTTTTCTGATCCATGCCCCTACTTTAAGGTATCTGTGACCAACAGATGCATATATGTATTCCCAGTCATGTGAAATCCATAGATTAGGGCCTAATGTTGCGTTTACATTTTTGTTCAGTATAATAATGACTCAATAATCCATGCTTTCTGGGAATGCTATAAACTCCGGAAGTTGTGAGTGGAGCTAGAAATGTGTCTGTCAGAAGTATTACAACGTAAACTTACTTTTAATGCGTCTGTCTGCGTATTTCAAGTCATGGCATATGGGGGTGCAGTAAGATACGCGATGGGTTGAATGGTTCTCTTCTCATCTTGAAAAAACGTATACTAAAAACGTGGAAATCATTCAATCTGCCATCATTAACAAAATGGAAAAATCAAATGATTTATTATTTAAATATATAAGTCCCCAGTAAAGAGTTGTTACGTGTTCCTCTTACTATACAGTACTGCAGCGGAGACTGTAATTATCCAATGGGCACTGTGTTTATGTTAGCGTATGTGATGCAGTAAGGGAACATAGGAATTATGCACAGTTTTCAGTTGCCACAACAGAATGGCCTGTGGTGGGATGGACAGCTCGGTTTAACCCCAGCCCTAACCCTAACCGGGTTAACCCCTATTCCAGTGGTGCTGTGGGGTCTGGTTTTTCCAGCATTCGTGTCCAGGCAAAAGCCACTGCGGTCCTGAGAGCCATTGAGAGGGACGGCTTAGAGAAACACAAACACACACATTCTCGCACACACAAACACACACCCTCACCAAAACACATGTCCATGTGCATTTGAATTGAGACAGAACTGGCTTTTTCAGTATCTACATTGTTGTATATACTGTATAAAACCCCAAACCCCAAGCCTGAAGGTCAGCTAAGGTTTTGCTGGGAGCAGCTCTTGTGCTTCATGTCAATTCAAACTGATAATCTGTCTAGACAGTACACACAACAATGGCCCTTTTCACTATGGGTTGGTAACATCTGAAGGTTGTCTTCATGGAATCCCCCCTTCTCTCCACCCCCCAAATAGACTAAGGACACCCGGTGGGCTGAAAGATGCCTGAAAAAGCCCTTCTGTGTTTGATCATCTTTCCTTGTCAAAGACAAACCCATCCCACATTGTTTACTCAACACACAACAAAACAGTAAAATTTGGTTACCATGACGACTAGGTTTTCCGTGGTGGCCCCCAGGGCCTCTAGTGACTCAGGTTCGTCAAGGGGTCTCTTGTAGTGAAACGCTGTCCCTGCGATGTCAAACTTCCTGGGCCAGTCGATGGTCCATGCTCCGTTGATGTAGTAGTCATCTCCCTCCGGCTTCAACGCTACAGAATGGCACAGATAGAAGAGGGTGACTAGCTGGATTTGAACCCACAACACTGTGTTAGCCTTCTGAGATAAAGGCAGGAGGTACGCGCTGGTGGAGCTAAGGCACATTTTCAGTTCTCAGGCAGGGTTGAGGGTAGTCCACTGAACCCCCTACAGCTAAAATAGAAGCCTGTTAAAATGCTGACAAGAGTGGTGAGCCAAAGACTACCCAGGAACGGTAGCCAAGACAACAGGTGGTGGCAATGTTTTGGTGTGATGTCATCACCATCATTCATCATCAATATCGTCATCCTGGAGCTCCCCTGATGTCATTGGCAACTTTCTTTCCTCAACAGACACTGTGCAGCGCTCAGGGCTCTCTCTCTCTCTCTCACACACACACACACACACACAAACACACACACATACTCTTCAGGTGAAAGCCTGGAAGAATCCCATGAATACCATTCCTGCTGGTCGTCAAAACAAAGGAGTCGTCTCCAAGCACAACACATCTCAAAATATCAATTTTCTCAGAGTTGAAATGGGGCCAAATTGAGGAGAAACGATCCAAACACTGTGTTCCCTCTCTCTCTCTCTCTCTGTCTGTCTCTAGCTGATTCCTCATGCGTATGCACTTCGCAGCATTTACGCACTTTATTACAACAATATTTATTTTACTCCTCCTGTTTTGGGGGATAGCTTACATAGTTCAGTCTTTACTGCCACCTCATCTACACATCTGCACATTAAAATGGTGAGCTCTCAGTCCATCTGCACTGCTAAAGGCAGCCTCACAGACCTTTACCGTGACCAAATACTCCCATAGTCTTTGGGGTCTGTCACACATGATATTCATAACAAAATCACACATTACTTGGAAGAGAAATAGAGAGTGTGGTCTACACAATAGGACGCAAAGTGACAATCGTTAAACTTGTATAACAAAAAACAAATGTTGATATATAGACATCATTCTATCCACTTGAATCCATGAGGGCCTCAGGGCTGTCACCACAGGGCTGTAACTCTAACAACGCCTGGCGTTTCAAAGCCTGATTTAAGTCCTCCATCAACACGCTGAGCTGTAAATTCACTACTCTGTCACACAGCTAACTCCTTAATGTCAGCTCAGACAACAACACTAAATTAAATGGGCTTCTTTGATTGTTTTGATTCTGACTGTCAGAGTTGTGAATGTTGTTCTGTTTCGTCTGGAATGAAGAGGGAGAGACCAACGCCAAGACTCCCACTGGATGTGCTATTAATTTAGTTAAAAATACTTCCTGGGATTGTCTGCTCTGCTCTAGACTGAGAAAGCACTAGGTGATGAAGAACACTGGATAAACAAAGAACTGAACCAAACTGCTAATATGAAACAGGATAATTTCACACTGCTTCACATTACTGTTCATTAATTGTGTCGAGTTATGGACGGGCCATAATAACTTAAAACATTATCAGATTTATATATTTGAAAGAAATGAAAGATTATCAATAGAATGATGAACGTCACTTTTCTTGTTTGTTTCATTTTATAGTGTTTGAAAGAGATCACTTACCGATGTAGTTTTTGGACATGGCAATTTCTTTGATTTCTATGTGGACTGATCCCCTTGGTATCTGAACAACCTCCATGTAGCCTGGAAGAGAACAGGACAAAACCGTTACAGCAGCATAGTATTTTTAGATGCATTACTGGACATACCATAGAAGGAGAAAGTGCTTTTGTCTCTCTATAGACTAGTCTTGGATCCAGAGCCAGGATGAAGCCTTATCTCCAATCCGAGTCCTCACTGGATGATGTAATTAATGCAAATATATTATGTTTCCATTTATATTTTGACAACATGTTTCTCAACTCCCAAAACCATATGCTTTATCATTGGGTGACAAAGGGGAAAAAACACACAGATTTCCATGACAAATGAAGTGTTTGGCTACAGTGCTCTGTTGGCCCTAGGACAGGGCTGCTCTGCCAAAAAGACAATACGTTCCTGAGTTTTTACCTTGCTTTCTGCACGAGGATGTGTCTCCCGGAAAGCGCTTACAAACTTGTGGTGTTTGGCAGCTATCAGAAGGCACAGAGGAATGAACTCTCTCTGAAACACTTACTCTTCTCTATACACTGTTGTCGTCTCTACATTATACACTCCTCTTCTCTATACACCGTTGTCGTCTCTACATTATACACTCCTCTTCTCTATACACCGTTGTCGTCTCTACATTACACACTCCTCTTCTCTAATCCTCTTCTTCTTTACAATAACCTTTTTTTTAGCTCTACACTGAGCGTACAAAACATTAGGAACATGCTCTTTCCATGACATAGACTGACTAGGTGAATGCAGCTGAAAGTTATGATCCCTTATTGATGTCAACTGTTAAATCCACTTCAATCAATGTAGATGAAGGGGAGGAGACAGGTTAAAGGAGGATTTTTAAGCCTTGAGACAATTGAGACAATTGGAGGGTGTATGTGAGCCATTCAGAGGGTGAAAGGGTGAGACAAAATATTGAAGTGCCTTTGAACGGTGTGTGGTAGTAGGTGCCAGACACACTGGTTTCTGCCAAGTACAACAACGCTGCTGGGTTCAACCGTTTCCAGTGTGTATCAAGAATGGTCCACCACCCAAAGGACATCTCCAGCCAACTTGACACAACTGTGGGAAGCATTGGAGTCAACATGGGCCAGCATCCCTGTGGAATGCCTTCGACACCTTGTAGAGTCCATACCCCATGGAATAAAGGCTGTTCTGAGGGCAAAAGGAGGTGCAACTCAATATTAGGAAGGTGTTCCTAATGTTTTGTCTACTCAGAGTATATATTAATCTCTCACTATGTGTACTTGCTCAGTGGAGAGACCTCATAACCATTCACCTTTTCTTCAGTTTGTATGGAACTAAAACATTTGCACATCTGATGTAAGGAGCCCTGTCATGTTCTGTCCCCATCCTGGGTCTTACCTCCTCTTGGTAGAGAGTCATTGAACAGTCCCTCTGTGGCCTCACAGATGCTGCCGTCCCCTCCACACACCCGACAGCGGTCCTCCTTGGCGTCCGAACCCAGGATGTTGTCACAGCCTACGTGCTGAGAGAGGAGACAGGGTATCATGTTATATTACTTTAAGTATAACTTATACCATAGCAATAACACTGTTTAATGATACCATAGTAATAAAGACAAGTGCTAAAGAAGTGGCTTTAAGTCTGTGGAAGCTGCATGGAGCAGCAGTTTTACGTCAGTTAAAACGCTGACTCATGATTGGATAGTACCTGGTTAACAACCGTAGAACGACACTTGGATGAGAGGGTCAGACTGAACAGTCGTTGAACAGTCGTTGAACAGCCAGTCTCTTTTAGAGAGTTACGGTAAAGTGAGTATTTCATAGTTGTATAGACTCTTGTAAAATGTGATAGGGAGAATTATGGGTGTCACCTTAATGACAGGAGAGAAAAATACATTTATTCTCACACATCACTCTCTCTCTCCCTCTCTACTCTCTCTGTTCTCACTTTCATTCTCTCTTCATCCACATTTCTCTGCTCTATCCCAATCTGTTTCTTCTTTTCATTTTCTCTCTGTTCTCTCTCTCCCTCTGTCTTTCTCCAACACGTGCGTAGGCCTACATAAAGCATTTTGAGTCTTTCTGAGCAGCCTCCAAGCAGATGGTGTTCCAGAGATTTATCACATCATGTCGGAGACTCTAGAAGACTATAGAAGGCCAACTGCTGCTGAAATAAAAAGACACATTGGACTGTGACTAGGAATAAACATGTCCCAGTGCTTTCTGGGAAGAAACCTCCAACACACACACACACACCCTAACCTCATTGTACACATACTGTACAGTGTACACACACAGAACAAAGACAGCAGTAGATGCCAGATCTCATTAATAAACACATATTTTCAGCTTTTTTCAACTCAAAAACCTATTTTGAATGTAAAATCAAACCTTATTTTAAACAAATGCCCTGTAACTAAATAAATGACAGTCTTTCAATTCAATTTTCACATTAATCTAGACAGCCAGTTTCCTGAGGAGAACTTCAAAACAATCCCAGACATGAGCTGTTGAGTTGCGATAAGAGTCTAGATTAAGCCCTCTGCCAATCACTCAATGAAAACCAATTGACTGAAACTCCACGTTTTGTTCTAACACTACATTGTTCCACATTGGGTAATGGTATTTCCTTACTGTCTCTCAGCCACTTTTGCCCAGTCAGTCAGTATCTTATAAACAAGGTCCCTTGAGATAAGAACGAACACAAACATTGTGACTACAAACTGTACAAACTGGGTCACAGGCTGAGTTTTGTCGGGTCAGGTTTCCTGGACAGGTCACATGGTCAGGATCATTACATTAGGTTACAGTCATCCAGTTTATTCGCTTATCTATTATAATGTAATCAGGTCATATACATGGTACAGTGTTTCTCCTATGGAGGAGTCAGCACCCACTGGCTGGGTCCTAACTGGAAGCAGCATGGGTCTGTTTGACTGCGGTGAGTCACAGCCAAAAGTGTGGGAACCAGAAGCACTACTTTAAGCGGCATGCTACTTTTATCTGGGGAAATGTACAGTAATTGAACCTACAACCTAAATGTTACCACCACTACGTCACAAGATCACTTACCACACTCAAGACAGACAAATAGACACACACGCACACACATACACACACACAAAGACACACACTCTCTCTTTCTCTCTATCTCTCGCTCTCTCTCACCTTGCACTCTCCATTGATGCAGATGTCCAGTGAGTCAGCCTGGCAGCGTGTTCCATCGATGACGGCCGGGGAGCGCTCAGTGTAGAAGTTATATCCCTCCGCCAGACAGTTCAGAGCACACGGCTTCACACCACCTGGAACACACAGGAAAGAGGTCACAAGGTCAAACCTAGCAGACAAACTTCCACAGGGCAGGGGACAACTCATGTACACATAGTTAGACATACAGTAGGGAGAAACCAGACAAAATATAATATATAACAATAATAATAATAATATCTGCCATTTAGCAGACGCTTTTATCCAAAGCAACTAATAGTATGCGTGCATACATTTTACGCATGGGTGGCATGACCCTTGGCGTTGTACGTGCCATGCTCTACCGACTGAGCCACATCGGTCACAAACTTAGAGACATTTCTCACAAAGTGCCTAACAGTAACCTGTACCTACCCCCACAGGCCACAGACAGAAAACTAAGGTTCAGCCATAAAGATTACAGGTTCACACATATTATAACACATGTTCTATATAACAGTTGATTCATATCATACCCATCGTGTGTGCCATGATGAGTGACATGACTATGAATACATCGATCTATAAGAAAATAATTCAGTTTACTATATTGATAAAACAATCCACAGAAAACCTTTTGTGGTGCTAGTTGTGAGCCAGGAGTCCCAGGACATGAAGCAAGGTCCTGTTCTCTGCTCTCCTCTTGAGTTTGTTGATAGTAATAAAGTGTTCTATTAGTCATGCTTAGATCTGATCCTGGACCTGGGGCCTGACGTCACTTTGGCACTGACACTGGGAGAGATAGCTGGGGCTGCCATGACATAAGCCGCCATAACACACACACACGCATACATACACAAATGCACACAAACACACACACACACACACACACACACACACACACACACACACACACACACACACACACACACACACAGTGACATCCACACTGAGGTTATCGCCAGTCTCTGCATGTAGGTTGACAGTCCAATAGATTTGTACCAGCTAGAGAGGAGCTCATAGCTTTGACTAATGGGAGTTGTGTGATAACACAGTTCAATTTTTAGCGCAACGGCCTAGGAGAGAGTGTGTCGCATGTGTGTGTGTTTCTTTGTGTGTAACTTTCCACTGCGATCTTTAGTGAAACTTTCCACTGCGATCTCTAGTGAAAATTAGAGAATACATACAGGTGTTGGATGTTAATTTGACCAGTATTGTCGCAGCAGCAGGATTTTAACGTTTAGTCCATAATGTTGCTTGAACTGTGGTTAGGCTATTAGCTGGCCAAAATTAGGCTACATGAAAAGTGCAATACTGTTAATATGGATACCAGTTTTATGTTGCTGCATATAGTATGAAGGAAGTTAGAAGTAGTTTCGCGAGCCAATGCTAACTAGTGTTAGCGCAATGACTGGACTTCTATGGTATATATTATCATGCTAGCAGTTACCATAGACGTCCAGTCATTGTGCTAATGCTAGTTAGCCTTTCCACTAACGGTAGTTAGCAACTTCCTTCGAACTGCACGTAGAGACATTAAAATGATATCCATGAGTTGATCTGACTCTGAAATCATGAAGCTCATCTGCATTTCCTGCGGTGCAGGAAAATTCTCAGCAGCAAAAGAGTGATCATATTAACAGCCTACATCTGTAAGGTAATAGTAAGGCCTGGTTCCAATCCATCAATTCTAGCCCAGATAGTGATGACACAGAATTCAAGCCTCAATGGACCCAAATCCCACCCTCCCCACACTCGCAATTCCCACTCTCATGTCTTCATTGAGGGCTAAAGAGTTGGAATGGCTTTCCAGAGGGCCATCAAACACAATGTGGGAATCTCAGGAATTCTGGGCCAATCAAACAGTCCTGCCTACTGTTGGTATTAGATGGGTACACAACACAGTCACAGAGAGCAGCCTTTAGACTGTCACTGAGGGCCAGAGAAGACCACAAGCTCTGGGAATCTACTGTATGATGAAAGGTATCAAAGCGCTGAATAAACAACTACATAAGGGTAGAGAAAAACAGTGGAATGGACGGGAGCGATTGATGGATTAATGCATTATTCCGATCTCACCTCCAGTGTAGGGCTTCCAGTTGTAGTATTTCCCACGGAACGGCATGCTGTCAAAGTCGGCACACTGCTTCTCCCGGAAATCCCGGGATCCCGATGGACACGCCTGGAAAACGCCCCCCCCCCCCCCCCCCAAACAAGTTAGAACAAGTTAGGGTAGTTAACAAAGCCTAGTTTAACTAACCTTAGTACAGAAAAACTTTTTCCTAAAACCACTCTATTCTGGCCTGAGACTCTTAACAGTCTGTTATGTTATTATTTCTCTCATGCAGAGAACAATATGTTTTCTGTTTGGAACAACTGCTTTGTTTCCCCTGGTGATTTGTGATGGATAATAGAATACTTATTTGAGTGGGTAATTAAAAACATCCCCGCTGGGTCGGCCCTGTCTGTTGCAGACTAGACTGGGGCTGTGCTGGGGATGGGGTTAGGGAATGGGGTTGGGGTTGTGGCTGGGGATGAGGTTATGGAATGGGGATGGTGTTAGGGCTGGGGATGGGGTTGGGGCTGGGGATGGGGTTAGGGAATGGGGATGGTGTTAGGGCTGGGAATGGGGTTAGGGCTGGGGTTAGGGCTACGGCTGGGCTGGCCTTGACTGGGGGCTGGGGATGGGGTGGATCTACACTCTTTGGTTTGGACTAGACTGGGGCGGGGTTAAGGTGCTGGGGTTGCGTTAGAGATGAGGCTGGAGTTAGGATAGGGGAAGGTACTGGGGCCAGGACTAGGGCTGGGGCTTGGGTTGGTGTTCTGTGCCTTGGAAGGCTCTCCAATTGGATCAGAGAAGAGGCAAACACATTACTGTTGAAAACATCCTCTGTCTGTCTCCCGTCTCTCCAGATGAAATTGTGTGACTAGTAATGTCCAGCCACCCAACAACCTGCCCACTTGACCCCATCCCCTCCTCCCTTCTCCAGACCATCTCTGGAGGCCTTCACCCATTCCTCACTTCCCTCATCAACTTATCCCTGACCACTGGCTGCGTCCCCTCTGACTTCAAGATGGCCAGAGTCGCTCCCCTCCTCAAGAAACCAACACTCAACCCTTCTGACTGCCAAAACTACAGACAGTATCTCTTCTTTCTTTTCTTTCTCTGACCAAGTCTCTCGTTATCTCTCAGAAAGATATTCTCTGATCAAGTCTCTCGTTATCTCTCTCAGAACGATATTCTTGACCCTTACCAGTCAGGCTTTGTCACTGACGCTCTCCGCTCTGCCAAAGCTAACTCTCTCCCCTCTGTTCTCTAATTTTTTTAAATGCACTTGTTTTTTCCTAATACCACGGACTTTGCTGAGGCAACATAACAACTTTATTAAGGGAAAATGTACTTGCTACGATTGTAATATGTTGTGGTTTCACCTAGCTATCTTAAGCAACTAGCACTCACAGTCTTGCGTCAGAATTAGACCTTCATCCAAATCTCAAAAACAACTTTCTATCGCTGGATTCAAACTTGTAACCTTTGGAATCAGAGGCACGCCCATCTGCCATTCACAACACCCTAGCAAAACAGAGACTTACTTGAAGTTAACAGCGTTCACTAATTCTAAGTCACTATGGATAAGAGCGTCTGCTAAATTACTAAAATGTGTGTGTGTGTGTGTGTGTGTGTGTGTGTGTGTGAGGGCCAACAGCACTTTCCCTCAGGACAAATAAAGACTCTCATTGAGCTCAGGTCAAAGCTATATACTGTATTTCACAGGCTGAAAGTAGAGCAGGATAAACAGGCCTGAACAAACACACACGCACTACAGGCCTAAACCCAGCTGAAGGAAAGGGTGACTGATGTTCATTACTATTGAAGTAAGGGCCAATCCCCAGTCAGTTCCATACACTTACATCAAACATGCAGCTCTGGTGAGAAAAGACAGACAGAAATACAGTACTAGGGTGTTAAGACTTATTTTAATTTAATTATTTATGTGATGTTGATCAAAACTGCGCTTAGACAACTATCAACTATATCAAAGAATACCAATGTGGTT
This sequence comes from Thymallus thymallus, assembly GCA_023634145.1. Taxonomy (NCBI): domain Eukaryota; kingdom Metazoa; phylum Chordata; class Actinopteri; order Salmoniformes; family Salmonidae; genus Thymallus; species Thymallus thymallus. Next base: position 22,630,404 of record CM042403.1, read on the forward strand.
TAGCTTTTCTTCTCCAATATTGAGTTTTTCCCTCTATGCACCTCGAACTATAAAAAGTATAGAACTGGAACTGTAAGGTATGGATACAACCCTCTCAATCACCCCTATTGTAACCAGCATTTTCTCCAGCCACTAGAGTTAACACACAGTCTGCGTGAGCCACTACAGAGGAACTTCCAACAGCACTTCCTCCCTCCATTGATGTCCTGCTTCCAATTAAGAGGTGACATTTAATAGTACACACACAGATGGCATTTAGAAGTGACATTTTGATATCCCTAACACAGTCTTGATGGATTATATGAACTGGCTGCAGGGGACAGTGCCAGGGAGGGAGGGAGGGAGGGAGGGAGCATTATCTCATTGTTGTGAAAGAGAGAACAAGTGAGTGCTGACCTCTGCTCAGCAGGGAACTATGACCTGGGCAGGAACCGCAGATCATAGGGGGGCTGGGAGTTTGTGTGTGTGAATGAATTAAGTCATAACACACACACACACACACACACACATTCACATACACACCACGCCGGTCAGCGCTGTGGGAGAGGTTAGCCTTTAGCTCAGACCCCATGGCTAGCGGCTAGCGATCTCCTCTGATAGCCGTGGGGTTAGTCTAGCGTGTGTGTATGTTATGACTTAATTAATTTACACAAACACACACACACTCCCAGCGAGTGACCTTCATTACTACAAGGCTTCATGTCCAGGCCAGAGCTGTCAACGCCAGACTCGCTCTACGCTCTCTGCTCTCTCTGAAATTACAATATGTGTTTGTGTGTGTGTGTGTGTGTGTGTGTGTGTGTGTGTGTGTGTGGACTTGTTTAACTATTCTTGTGAATTCCCAACAAGAATAGTAAACCAACTGGGGACATTTTGTTAGTCCCCACAAGGTCAAATACTATTTCTAGGGGGTTTAGGGTTAAGGTTAGAATTAGTGTTAGGGTTAGAATTACATTAATGGTTAGGAGGTAGGGTTAGTTTTAGGGTTAGTGTTAAGAGCTAGGGTTAGGTTTAGGGTTAAGTTTAGGTTTTTGGGTTAAGGTTAGGTTTAAGGTTAGTGTTAGGGTAAGAGTACGGGTTAGGGTTAGGTTTAGGGGTTAAGGAATATAGGATTTTGAATGGGACTGAATTGTGTGTCCTCACAAGGTTAGCTGTACAATACCCTGTGTGTGTGTGTGTGTGTGTGTGTGTGTGTGTGTGTGTGTGTGTGTGTGTGTGTGTGTGTGTGTGTGTGTGTGTGTGTGCGCGTGTGCATGCGTGCGTGCGTGTGTGTATGAGCTCTGTGGACGTGCTACGGTCGGGGCAATGAAACAGTGGTCTGGGACGATGTTTGTTTTCCAAAGTAAACGTTCGATGCTTGCTCTCAACTGTTATTTTTAAGATTTGTGGTTGAGTATCCACAAGCCTCCTAACTGGCTCAATTTTCAGCTTCAGAAAAAAAGGCCCACCTTGAAATAGTTAGGAGTGCGGGGCTGGGGGGGTTGAGTTTGCAGCCATACACAATATTTGTTCAAAGTACGGTATTTGAATTAACTTTCATAGAATTGAAAGGAACATTTTGTATTGCCATTGTATGTAACAATAAGATCTTATTGAGCTGTTAACAAATGTTGTTTCAACACAAGCAAAACCTAAATTCACCAGGACAAAAGCATTTGACCATTGTTTTCACCAAGCTAGCATCCGCTCACTGTTTTCCCAAAATCGCTCATGCGTTAAATCTTCTATCAATCAAAGTCACCGATACTCCATTCAGTACTTTGACAGAGTCAGAGAGGCAGGTGAATGCCTTTAGTGAATGGCTGATGTTTACTTTGCTCTTCCAACAGGGAACAATGAAAAACTTAACCCTTTACAGGAGGACAAGCCTTCTTAGAATCTTCTTCTTCCTAGCAACCTTAAAAATAGAAGAAGAGGGCCTTCAAGGAGGGGGACAGGGACAAATTGAAATGCTTCCAGAGGGAGCTGAAGTTGCGGATTGCTGAGGGGAAGAGAGGGTATAAGGAGAAGATAGAGGACAAGCTGAGGCAGAGCCAGGTGAGAGAGGTGTGGAAGGGTATTAGAAATATCACTGGCTTCAAAAAGTTTTAACAGGTTCGATACTAGCCCTGTCCACTTCCCCTCCAGATCCCCAGGCCACACACCCTCACGGCTGTCCCACCCCCACTTTGCTCACAACACCTCTGTTGAGACAATCAGTGACCCCACCTCCGCCCCTGCTCCCTCTGGACTGATCCTCAACACCCCCCTTCCCCCCACCACCCCAGCTGGGCTGGCTTTCACCACCAACCAAGTGAAGAGAGAGCTGGAGAGACTACATCAGTGGAAAGCGGCAGGCCCTGATGGCATCAGCCCAAGGGTGCTTAGGGTCTGTGCTAACCAATTGTGTGGAATACTCCAGCGACCCTTCAACCTTAGCCTGAGCCTAGAAAGGGTCCCTGTGCTGTGGAAAACATCCTGCCATGTACAGTTGTTATATCATATCACGTTCAATATTGTAAGTAATTCTTGGACTTAACTTACATAGTCATTCACTCACTTTTAGCCTTCTTAGACTGATGACTGAGTTATTCACCATCACTTCACCCATCCTCTTTATATGCTGCATACTTCTGGGCCCATATTTAGAAAGTATCCAAGACTACGACGTATCAAGCGTCTCAAAGTAGGAATTATATAAGGTGCGTGTATTTTAACAGTACATTTTCATACAATGTTGCATTTTTTACAGTTAGTCTAAATTCTGTCATTCTGATTCAATCTGGACGAAATAAAGACATTCTCTCTTTTAGTACAGTATATCTGAGCCTCAATTTCAAAAGAAACAAGCAATCCGAAGAGGTTCGTAGCGTTACAGCCGACTCTTTGCCCTGAACAAGTACCTGAAGAACCTTTGCAATGACAGGAATATCTCTCTTTGATTTGCTGTGTGAGCAACCAGCACTTTTTAAAAGAGACGGGATTCACCCTAACCCTCCAGCAACATCGCAAACTGTTTTAGAGACTGATGGACAGGGTCTGGTACTGCTCCAGTTCTCCATGTCAGAATAAGTAACATAGGACTTGTAAAACATATCAACTCCTGTAGAAATGGCACTATGGCTATTGTGAGTAACCTAATATACGCTCCTTTAACTCCACCTTCTAGTGAGTTTATACTAACTGGTATCTACTACCATTCTGATAGATTGGAGACTGTAAGAAAATGTGGTTGTAATGTTAATAATTTGGTTGTTATTCCATTGGTTACCTTGAGTCAGTTGCCCCAGGGGCAGAGTGGCCCACACATTGAATATGGCGCTTTTGAATGTTAGAGCAATCACAAGTAAAACCTTTCTCGTGAATGACCTCATTACTGAGAGCAAAGTTGATTGCATGTTTCTCACTGAAACATGGCTGTCATCAGACTGTAGTTCCGCTCTTATTGTGCTAATGATCTCAGCTGTAAGGACATTTTGTTTGGCGACTTTGGGGTTTTGAGCATCATGCTATACTGTTTAAATTTCAGTCACCAGTGCTTTCCATAACCCTGTATAGTCCACCAAAGCACTGCCCCACTTTCTTTACTGATCTATCTGAACTATTGTCTATTGTCCTTGAGAACTAACAAACTCAGTTGTGAGTTTGTGTTGGGCGATTTTAATATTCATGTTGACAAAGAGACTGACTCCAAGGTCATTGAATTTATGAATCTTTTGAGCTCTCAGGACTTTATCCAACATGTTACTGGGCGCACCCACAACCGTGGGCATACTCTGGGCCTGGTTATTACCAAGTGTCTTTCTATTGACATATTGTCTATTGTTGATGTTGCTTTATCTGATCGCCCCTGTGTATTTTTTACTACCTTGTTGCCATAGCACCAGGTAATACTGAAAACATTATTAAGAAACGCTATCTTCGCTCTGAAGTTGCTACAGATTTGATTGAGTGTATGAACAATACTCCACCAACTATTCTGCCTTCCTCTAGATATAGAAAATTAAGGGCAACCATTGATGCCATAGCTCCAGTAAAGTTTAGAAAGGCCACATCCAAATGGAGAGATCATTGGATGAGTGAGGAAACAAATCAATTAAAGAGAAATTGCAGAAAGGCAGAGCAGAAGCAGAGAAAGTCAAAGTTGCAGGTCCATTATGATATTCTGAGAGAACAACTTGGCATATATAACAAGCCAATTGGAAATGCCAGACGGGGGGGCTAATTTTTCTATCTTGATCACTATTAATAATTGAGAGTGCTCTTCTCTACCATTGATGGCCTGATAAATCCTACCCCCGCAAACCTATGTGAACTTTCCTCCACATCTAAATGTGATGAGATGCGGGGGTTGCGGCATACCTGATGATAAGTTTGATTGTATGCTCCCTATCCTACCACGCAAAGGCACTATGGATTTATTTTCCCTGGTTGACACAGACATGCTCAGAAAAGTGATATCACAACTTAAGCCACTAAAAACTGCTATGGCGAAACCCCTTCTGAAGAAAAGTGATCTAGATTCTTCAGCTCTAAGCAATTTTCGGACAATTTCCAACCTTTTATTTTCAAGCACAATTCTGGAGAGATTGGTATTCAAACAGCTAAATTATTTTTTAAAGTGCCAACTGTCTTTTAGAAAAATTCTAATCTGGTTTTCGTGCCCACCACAGCAAAGAGACAGCCTTAGTTAAAGTGGTAAATGATCTTAGAGCCAACACAGATGCCAAACAGCTCTCTGTCCTTGTACTCCTAGATTTAAGTGCTGCATTCGACACTGTTGACCATGATGTCCTTCTGGACAGACTGGAGAGGTGGGTTGGCCTCTCCGATCCAGTTCTAAATTGTTTTAGGACCTATTTAACCGGTCAACGGATTTTTGTCACCCTTGGTGAACATAGACCAGAGAAAATACATATCACATGTGGCATTCCACAAGGTTCGATTTTGGGTCTGGTACTGATCAGTTTATATATGTTACCCCTTGGTAGCGTTATCAGAAAGCATAGCATTGATTTTCACTGCTACTCAGACGATACACAACTTTACATGTCACCAGGAGATTTTAGTTCCACAGATAAATGATTAGACTACAGTGATTTAAATACTTGGCTCACAACTTCCTCCATCTAAATCAAGACAAGGCTGAGGTACTTATTGTTGGAGCCAAAGCACAGAGAGAGAATCTAGTCGCACATTTGAATTCATGGGCAATAAAGATAAAAAACATAGGTTGTTTTTGAATTTTGAATCACACATCAGGAATGTGACCAAAATAGAGTTTTACCACCTAAGGAACATTGCCAAGATGCGGCCGTTTCTCTCTCAGGCTGATGCAGAGAGAATCATCCATGCTTTTATTACAAGCAGACTTGACTACTGTAATGCTCTCCTGTCTAGTCTACCCAAGAAAGCCATTGGTCAACCGCAAAACATACAGAGTGCTGCAGCATGGGTACTGGCCAAGACCAGACGGAGAGTTTTACACCAGTTTTACAATTAATTTAAAGATTCTTCTATTGGTTTTTAAATCAATCCACAATTGTGCACCCCAATACATGTCAGACATACTTTTAAGTTATGAGCCCTGTAGGTCCCTCAGGTCCTCTGGCACTGGCTTTGAACTATCCCAAAGCCTAGGTCCAAGAGGCATGTAGAGGCTAGCCTTTAGTTATTATGCCCCCAGCCTATGGAATAGCCTGCCAGAGAACCTCAGGGTGGCTGAAACTGTGAACATATTCAAAAGAGATCTTAAAACACATTTTTAGCTTTGCTTTTCCTTAGGGTGCTTTTTAGTTGTTCAGTTTAGGTAATTCTTTAGTTTTTTATCTTATGTTTGTTGTGTAGTAAATATTTCATATTTTATTTTCTTCCTGTAAAGCACATTGCGTTGAATTCCATGTCTGAAATGTGCTGTATAAAGAAAAGCCCAATCATTAATCCTCTGCGCCACCAGGACATAGCTGTGCCTTGTGTTGTTTTTTTTCAGTCTCATATGATCAATCAGGGTACAGATCACAATTTATGATTTTTCTCTTTGCTATTGCGTTTTTTTGGGACCGTTTTCATTGAAAACAATCACAGTAAGGTACTTTATTGTTACCCAGAAATTATTTGATATTAAGAAAAACAGCTGCATTGGACCTTTAAATCAATAAAATATTATTGCATTGAACCTGGATTAGTTTTATTTATTTATTATGTATCATCATTTTTCAGAATGGGTATTACATGCATTTGTATGTGTTTTGATTGGAATTGAAAAGTTTATGTGATTTAGGAACATCATTTGTGATGTCCCCACAATGTTCCCACCAGACTGTTCCCACAACCTAATGAAACATTCTGGGAACTTTTAAAGAACAGACTAAATGTGTTCTTGGAACGTTCTTGCAACATCAGGCGAACATTCTATAATTTGCTGCAACCTAACGAATGTTCTGGAAACTTTCACAGAACAAATTTTGGTTTGCTGGTATTGCTCTACAACCTTACAGGGGTGAGAGAGGAATGGGGGAGGGGGAGAGAGAGAGAGGGAAAGAGAGAGAGAGAGAGAGAGAGAGAGAGAGAGAGAGAGAGAGAGAGAGAGAGAGAGAGAGAGAGAGAGAGGAGAGAGAGAGAGAGAGAGAGAGAGAGAGAGAGAGGGAGGAATAAAAATAAAGGGAACACGTGAACTCACGTCTGTGTTACACGATCTGTAACGCTTCCTCTCTCCGAGACAGTACTTCCCTCCTCCAGAAGGCCTGAAAGAGAGAAGAGAAACAAGAGAAGGGAGGAATAAAAGAGATTGATGAGGCAGTTTACCCTCTGTCAGTCAGTGCAGCCCTCCACCCTGTGCTGCAGTACAGTAGAGAGGGGCGAATCACAGTCAGAATACACACACACTGTCTTCCCCAGGTAGTGTATAGGGTGTGTGTATATTATATATGCATATGCCATTTAGCAGAGGCTTTTATCTAAAGCGACTTACAGTCATGCGCACATACCTTTTACATATGGGTAGTCCTGGGAATCGAGTCCTCAACCAACTGATCTACAAAGGACCACAATGTAGGTCCTTTGTAGGTAACATAGCAACAGGGTGCTCAGTCTTACAGTTACCTTCCCCTGAGCTAGGAATCGCCATGCATGTGTATGAGTGTGACTGTTGTATTAGGTCACTCTATCCTGTCTGTTCTTACAGCTGTAGAGAGCAGCTTAACATTTGGAGTCACAACAGACTGCAGTCTATTAGAGCTAAATGACTATAGCACCAACATGACTCCTCACTGATTTGTTACAGTACACTAGTTGGCCTGCTATCATCATCACAGTTGGGCAGTCTTGCTCTCTCACTCTCTCCATCTGACTCTACCTACGAGAGCAGCCAGCCAGTGTAATTAATGTTTTCCAGCCCAATGTTGGCTACACTGTCTGGTTTCTGTGTTCCACCTCCTTGCTACAGTACCGTGTGTGTTATTGTACCCAGGAACTGTGGGGCTCCGATCACCTTACACAGGTGTTCCACATTACCCTGCCCTCCTTCTCTCCTTCTATCCCTCCCTCCCTCCCTCCCTCCCTCCACTGTCTGAAAAGAGAGTGTGGGGACCACCGCTGAAACTCTAACTCTTAGAGAGGGATGGAGGGAGAGAGAGAGAGAGAGAGAGAGAGAGAGAGAGAGAGAGAGAGAGAGAGAGAGAGAGAGAGAGAGAGAGAGAGAGAAGACAGAGAGAGAGAGAGAGAGAGAGAGAGGGGTTGGGGGGGTGAGCCTAACAGCTTCGTACCGTGTGGATGGAAACAGTGTGTCTATCTGTCAGAGAAACAGGCTTGTAACAGACACAGGAGTTATGGCTGCTCTTTCACCTGGTTGGATCAGCACATTACTGTCAGTCTGTCTACTAGAAGTCTGGGCCCAGACTTGAGGAAAGTGGCTTATATACAGTATCCATATACTGGCTATCTACAGTATACTTATTTCTCTATTTGTCTTTGTTGGGAAGGGCCCCTAAGTAAGCATTTCACTGTTAGTCTACACCTGTTGTTTAAGAAGCATGTGACAAATACATTTTGATTTGGATACTCACTAACTATATATGATTAGTGATGATCACACACACACACACACACACACACAACACACACACACACATACACACACACACACACACACACACTCCTGTAGGTGGGGACCTGGATGTGTGTGTTCATCTTGCTGTGGCTTACTTTGCCTACTTACGCTGGGCTGTCACAATGTCTCATGGAGGAAGAGACTCCCCCTCCGCAGGTCCTGCTGCATTCCCCCCACGACGACCAGGGACCCCAGCCTCCGTCCACACTCTGGGGCCATG